>JAHZMW010004679.1:0-18834 GCA_027743745.1 Alloscopus bannaensis
CGCTTTTTGTATTGATTACTCATCTTAGAAATTACGTGACATGTGAGCCCCTTTTCCCTCGATGTGGTTCGCTCTGTAAGAAATTCGTAAGAAAGAGAGAAAAATTTGTAGAATAAAAAGTAGTACTGTTGTAGAAGAATTAAGTCAGTTGGTGACTTGCACACAGTGATCCACATTGAAATGAAATGTGTAGAGATTTCTTTTTATTTTTTTGGTTACCCTCTGCTTTCAGTTTTCAATTTTAGTGTTAAAATGATAATGGCGTGACGCGGGACTGACTACTCGTCATTCACTGCGACGAATGTGCAACTGCACAACAACATTTGTGAGGAAAATGCAATGATGATGATGATGTTGAGAGCACCCCTACTTTGTGCAATTCATTGACACCCTGAGCAGTTGCACATTAAGGGAGAAATGACAAGGTGCCTTTTGCTTTGTTTTCAAATGTGAAAATCATGAAAGCTGAATTGTTTCACATTATTCACCACCGGGGTTTTTTCAACAAAAAGATAATCAAATCTGAAAAGTGAAACTTGACTTTTTATAATCTGATACACAAAGTTTTTTTTTAACATTAGAACAACGCGAGGTAATCAAAATATTTCCGGCACCCGAAACCTGACTTTTATTAGTATTCACAGGAATGTAAAACCAGCAATTCGCAGCAGCTTGTAGCATAAATTATTCAGGATTTATTACATTTTTTGAATGCATACTAAATATTTTGGTTTTTTGTATGGTTACAGGTTATCTTCACCTAGCCACAGCCCAAAATCCGGCGTACGTAGCTCAGCCAGTGGTCGGAGCCAAAGTGGGCTTCTCCACAAACTTCACGTGTAAGTCACACGGGGTTCCGATTCAAAACTGTCTGTGGGAGAGAAGATCGACGAAGGCCTTCATCGTCAACTTCAACTCACAAAATGCCCGCGAAGGTGTGGAGGGACTGCCAGGATATGCATATCTTGGAGATGGCCTCGAGAAGGGTGAGTGCGGCATCAGGATTAAGAGCGTCAACGAGGAGGATAATGGAACGTGGCAATGTACTCTCATCACAAATTCCGGACTGTACCGGGGCGAAGTCGACCTAGGCATTCTGAGTAAGTGGAGACGATTACAATGATTTTGACATGATTAAAAACACCCACGCAACTACTGGTCAGAATTCATGGACTTGCTTCTCTCAATGAGTGTACCACATCTAAAATCCAGAAATGCCAAAATCTCGTTGTAAAAAGCGTAATCAATAAGATTGGGCTGTGTAGGCGCACCAATACTCCAAGGAATAACTTGATCATACCAGTTAAACAATCCGTCACTGTTGCTAGATAAAAGAACAAGCTAATTTCTGAGCTCATCTCATCATTTCGTAAGAGCGATCATCCAAAAAGTTGAAGTCAAGGTCAACGAGGAAAAATTCTTTCACAGTCATTCACAAACTGTGTATGGTTACATAGACTCTTCATGTGCTTTTCATGCACCCCACACACTACTATTAATTTGTTCACTGACCGTACCGTAAATATCTTTGAGAGAAGGTTACAAGATTCACTTTTACTTGTGTTGGTTGGTAGCATCAAGATCAGTGTGCGTCTGTATTGTGAGGCTGCCAAAGTCCACGTTATTAAGCAATGTTGTGTGGGATTCACCACCGGCAAGACCGGATTTCTTCCATGAAAAGCCGGTTGCCGGTTGCACATACAGATGTGCTATTTAATCAATTTAAATTACATGTATGTGTGTATCTATTATCTGAGAATTTTTGGAGAGACATTCTGCAACAAGCACTGGAGGAGAAGGGAAAGGATAGACCTCGATATATAAAGTAAAAAAATTACGAGCAGATATATACTTCATTTAACAAGACACCTTCGGCAAATCATTTCTGATGAGATTTTCAAACAAAGTGAGTCAGGCAGAGTGAATACAAATGCCACTGTAATTACATTAACGCTAATTTACCAAGCACTTAATGCCTTTCTCACATCCAACCTTAAACCTAGAATCTGACAAACATTTCATTTTTTTTTTGCAAAAATCTGTGCATTTTTTGTCGTCCCCAATCTCAGAGTTGCACCATACCCATCATTATGACAGTAGCTGGTCTCACTGAATCTCGCTACTTAACTTTAACTAGAACACCTTGATTTAATCCTCCTTGGTCTCTAGACACGCACACAATTTTTACTATGCTTTCACAACCCCACTTCAGAGTGCTACTGGCCGGCATTTCATCGATCGATAAAATATATGAAGCTCCTTCCACCCGAACAGACACCACGACCACCGACCCATTTCATAAAAGTACGAGCATAACAGGAGACATGAATGATTATGATTACTAAAGTTTTCTTGCATGTCTCAGCTCTCAGACGTCGTTCGTGTGTGCGTCTTTTAAACATCCGCGTACAGTATAACAAGCCATGCATATTTTGCATTCTCCACCTTTTTGGAGTGTGCAAAAAACCCAAGTTATAATAGTGCAAGCCAGCGACAAAATATCAGGAATGAGGAGCATTATCAAGAGTGCTTTAGGTGCATCGTTCTCCTCAACATTTTATACTTCATTCATGCGATATTCCCTGACTGAACATTATTCACTAATGTCCCGTTACATTGTTCATTGTACTGACGGATGGATGACGGTGCACACACACACCAAAAACCAAACCAGCAGTTCTTATCACAGTACCTTGCCTTTGACTCTTCGTCGGGTACTGCATGCGTATGAAGCTCGTTTGCAATTTCAAAAAGAAAATCGTGCACTCATCCAAACCCTCTTCGGAGATGTGATTTTGTACTTCTCTCAACCCCACTAACAGCATCTCTCTGTACATTTTGCACCGATTCAATGCAAACATGAATGCACGCATGCATAACATATTTAGCATGATTTGTATTATCCATCCATCCGTTTGCATTATTTTCCCCTCTTTACATTTCGCCATATTATTCTGCGTGTTTTTTTGCGTCAGTCAACTCTGAAGACAGTGCCGAACTTAAGGGAAAGATGAGAGCGACAGAGAGATGAGGACAAGCACAGAAATTGCAATTGAGGCCATCCGTATGACTGACTAGGCATGGTAAAAAGGCAGAAATGATCCGTTTTGCTTTGCTCATAGTTCACAGTTTGTTGACGATATTACTAGGAAAGGATATGTACAGAAAAAGATACAATACAAACTACATGATGTACAAGGGGGAAAAATGCAAATTACAAAAAATGATGATGCTGAGAAATGATAAAGAGAGGAGCATCTTCTCAATCCTGCCCCACTACGACATTCACATACAGAGAGTAGATGCATTATAACAACTTGGATGCTCGGCTATTGACTTTTATTGTGCTCGTACAATAATTCGGTGTAATTATTTGATATGCTACAGAGGGATGATACCGTGTGCAACGGAGTTGCCTTTAGAAGCACTTCTAACATGATATAATAATGGAATGCTCCTTAGATTTGATCCTCGTCTTATGCTGCGTTGCTCCCCACAGTAAAGTTGTCATCATCGTAATGAGTTGTGATCCCTGAGGAACAATACCTTCTCTCTGGCGTAATCCTAATTTTTAATCCATTCCTCTTGCGACGTATACTGCTCATGATTTTACGCGAGTCACAATATTATATTAGATATTTTATAGCTCTCTGAGCATTAACACGGAGAACAAATCTCTTGTAAGATATTGCATTACATGGTTATCCTAATGAATTGGAATTTATGGTGTTCGCATTTGGATGACAAAAAGGGAAGAGATTCGTCTTGGGAGGGATCCCCATTCTACTTCGTGATCATTTGCAAACAGTGTAAATGGAGGGTGGGGCAAAGACTCAGGAGACTCTTTTCCTCCTTCGAGATATAAAAACAGTTAAAGAGGGTTTTGACGGGAAGTCGCGAAAAAGTGTGTAATGTGTGCCGCCACGAAGAGGACACAAATCCTAGTAGTACATTTGCGTGAGCTATGTTAAAGGAAGGCAGGATAATCATGAATGACGATTTGAGATTCTCTTGAGCTTGTATTTGTAAATGTGACTTATTGACATTCCCGCGTGCAGAGTGTGGTATAGATAACCTTTTAGCATTAGCTTGTATCATGTTTTTCGCGTTGTTTGTTTTTCCTCGCTTCGTGTCTTACGCGGAGGCTTTAAATCGTATTGATTTTTCTACCCGATAAAAACAAAGGGTTCATGACCTTTTCGTAATTTGGAGAAGAAAAACAAAAATCGCAGCGAAACAAAATGAGAGCACACACATTATCTACACCGACACAAGTAACAGAGGCAAACTCACACGAAGATGAATGGAAGGTGCTCTTTGAAAACGTGCAAACTAGGAAGTTATATTTTGTATCCGCCAACATCGTGCAGGAGACCACCTGCCACATGTCATCTCATTAAAAATAATAACATGATGATGACGATGATGGTTTAAGGATGATCGGCAAGTTTACGAGCGAATTCTTTGGATGCGCACGTCCAAACTTTTTGAGATGATTATTCATATTTTTCATACGCATACCCTGTGACGTTTCATTGACTTGTTGAGTAAGAGATAGACGTTTTTTAAAGTTCATAATTTCGCTACTCTCAAAAATGAGGGCTCAAGTGGAGATTTGACAAGCGGAAAGAAAGAGTTGATTCGCACGGAAAATATTCCATTTTCCGCATTATTGATACAAATAAGATTCATTTATGCACTCATCACATCTTCAGAAGAGACGGATGTAGTAATAAGCATTTGAGTAATATCCAAAGTTCAATCTCCTACATACAAGAGCTGCAATAATAAGCTCTAATTTGCTTAGGTTCATTTAAAACAGTTGGTACGCCAATGAGTCTTGAAGCATCCACATCAAACGAAGCGACTTTATAGTGCTCTTTGACGCGATTAAGTTGTTTCCACCTCGCTGTCAACTTCCTGGACGCGTTTACTATGACTTGGACCCCTCCTTATTCGTGCACAGCGCTAGCTTTACGATGCGTCAATAAAGAGTAGAAATTGGAATTTTACGTCAAGCACAATATTAACAAACTCTGCGACTGTTTAGATGATTTTATGCTTTATCTGCACGATTCCTTTGATGATAGAAAAATGAAAGAGTATTTATGTGACCTCAATAATTTGAAGACCGTAGTCAACTGCTGAAAGGCTTCCAATACAGTTTTACAACAACAATGGCTAATATTGTGAATTATTTTCTGCAGGAAAACCAGACCCTCCAAGGTTCAATGAGGATGCACTTCTCGATGTAGTGGACAGGGATGATGTTCGCTTCGCAAACAAACAGACAAAGCCGGTAACCTGCTTCACGTCAAAAGGATCTCCCCAACCTCGATTTCTCTGGTTCATTGGTAATTATTCATATTTAATGAGTTTACTTGAGTTTATAATAAAGAGGGGGAATTTCAATTAAAAATGCTTAATCTTCCTTAGATGACCGACCTCTCACCGAAGATCTGACTCCACTCAACACCACAGTCTACGAGAACAACGAGCTAACGTTCCAACAACTAGTTAATCACAGGTTCACATGAGAGGGACAACGGGAAGAAGTTGCGATGCGTGATTGTTCATGACGCTCTTGGGCCAAATGATCGGAAAGAAACTTCGAAGGACATCAATATTAAATGTGAGCAGACGAGAACATCATATCGGGACGATACCCACGAAAAAATAATCCACTTATCAAAAATTCAACAGCAATGAGACAGAGTGTGTATATGTCTGTTTTAATACAATGAAAAAGTGCATAATGCACTTTCACCACGCGTGAAAGCTATAAAAAATGTTGGTTTAGCGCAGCTCTTTTAGACACATGCCAATTGTACAACTCCTGGCTTTTCTCCAAGAGACTCGTGATCTGAATACAATTCGAACATTGCTTTTTATGTCTTTCCCCTTTCCAAGCTATCGAAAGGGAGAAAGTATATCCACAAAAAAAAATCCAAACGTATACACTCTCTCTCTCGTTTGCTGCCAAATACCAATTTGTAATTCATAACACGACTTTGCACATCACGGAGTGTGTGAATATGTCTGTTTTAATACAATGAAAAAGTGCATAATGCACTTTCACCACGCGTGAAAGCTATAAAAAATGTTGGTTTAGCGTAGCTCTTTTAGACACACGCCAATTGTACAACTCCTGGCTTTTCTCCAAGATGCTCGTGATCTGAATACAATTCGAACATTGCTTTTTATTTCTTTCCCCTTTCCAAGCTATCGAAAGGGAGAAAGTATATCCACACAAAAAAAACTCCAAACGTATACACTCTCTCTCTCGTTTGCTGCCAAATACCAATTTGTAATTCATAACACGACTTTGCACATCACGGAGTGTGTGTGGTGATAATATATTTTTCCAGGTCTAATATTTTCTCTTCCAATGCTTTCTCTGCAGTTGCACCACGATCAACCCGGGAGGAAGATGGGAATCGGAAGAGTGTTCGAGCAGAAGTTGGAGCGGAGCAAATGTTGAGCGTGAACGTGTCAGCGAATCCAAGACCAAATTCTATCGTGTGGACCGTTGATAACAAGCCGATTACCGGGGGAAGCACGGAAAAGTATGAAGCCATGGACTTGCAGGAAGTTGAGGTATGCTCGTCATTACCAGCATTGCTACCCAACGTCATAATAATATTTGGACAGCGATGCTGCACCAGCTTTCACCCCATGCTCAATTTGAATAATGGATTATGTTTGTTTGTCTTTTGAGGAGATGGTAGACGTAGAGTCATGTAATGCAATAAGTTGCATCCATAATTTGATTAACACAATTCTTTATTTATGTACGCAGCCCGGTGTCTTCCAAGCTAGTTTGAAGATCCGTTCCGTGGAAGAGGAAGATGTGAACAAGCACTTCATCCTGAGAGTGATCAATGACTTTGGCGAAGCAAACTTCGATCTCTCCGTCGCCTCTGAAGCCACTGGTTCGGGTATTACAAGAATAGCTGCTAAACTAACACAAGATCTATGTTCCTTATTTCCTTTCGCTCTGTGGTCAGAGTTGTAAGGAATCTTACGGGAAATTTTATATTCGTCCCAACTTTTTAGAGCACACATATTTTCACCAACTCTTGAGTGACTAACCATGAACAATAATTAATTGATGGTAGTTCTGAAAGGTAGCTGGGCTTTTTATTGACCCCCGTCGACACAACTGTCTCTAACACTTTCAGAGTGTAATCTGTTTGGTGTTTGGGGAATCTTTGTCTTTTTTCATTGTGCTTCGCTTTTGAAAATTGGGAATTTATGACAATATTTTTTATAGAACTTTGATGGTAAACTCGTGTCATTCACTTTGTAGGTGGACTCAGCGCCGGTGGAATAGTGCTCCTTATCCTCGGCATCGCAGCACTCCTCATCATCATTGCCCTAGTCGTTGTTTATGCAAGAGCCCAAGGGTTGTTATGCTTTAAAGGTGAGAGCCTCATGCCAGACTTCTTATGATTTGCCACTTTGTTGTCTTTTAAGCACTTGATTTCGTTTATTTTTTAAGTTAAACACACAGTCTATATTGGATAACATTTTGAGTTAGTTTTACAAAGAAACGAGAAAACACAACAAAAAGAAAGTATTTATCATTTTTAAGTTGACTACAGATTTTTAACCAACCATTAATTTTAGGTTATTTAAATATCATTATTTGTTTTAACCTTGTCTCATCCTTTTAACGCCAAACCTATTTAAACAATTTTATCCCTTTCACTGCCTTGCTCATTCTGTTTTCTTTGTCTCGTCCTGTTTTTTTCTAACTAGGATCTGATAACTTTAAAAAAGGTCTGCATCTGGTGTAAATTTTTGCGGTAGACAAAATACTATTATGGAGTCGGTCTTTTCCGTTAGAAACGAATCTCATATCTGAATAATCTGCAGCTCTACTACGAAATATTTGCCGGGATATTGTAGAGTGCATATCTTTAAAAAAAATATTTATTTCTTTACACTTGGAAGTTCTGTCCTGTTCGCAACTTTCTGACCTCATTTTTTATCTTAAGTAACTTATTTTTCAACAAAATTGTACTCAGGGTTATACGTATGTATATATTAATGCATTACGTCAAAGTTAAATGATATATTCTAATGTAAATTGCTATATGAAAAAGCAAAAAGCTTCATATAAAAGAACTTGATTCCATCCATAAATACAGCAGACATTAGTTCAGAATTTATTTGCTTGAAAACTCAATGAGTAGGAATAGATGAAATTTTAAGTGGAATTTGTGAAATAAGGACCCTTTAAAAATATGAGCTTCATGGCTTGAATATTGCAAAGCATTGAAATACGTTTAGTGCAATATATGAAATATCATATAAATATCGACTCCGCTTATTACACAATCAACTTTTATTTAAAACTTAAATACGTCGGGAAGGATAATAATAGCTACAATTGAAAATTCAAAGTTGGAAACCAGCTTCTAAATCTCAAATCTTACGCCAATCATCACTGGCTTCACTAGCCAACGCAATCGTATCAATAATATCTTGTCAGTATATCAACTCATATTTTGCAGCGTTGGTCCAACCGCCTTATTACTAATCAGTTCAAAGAGAAAGCCAACTTTCATTACTGTACATTATTGTACATGTTCTCTGCAAAATGCAGCTACTATTTCATAATCTGCCAGTGCTTTAATAAACGCCACTATTTACATTTAATGAATAAAGAGGAATGATATAAAACAGAATGCTACTGTACGTACAAGTTATCTACAAAATTATATCTGATATTTCTGCAACTTGCCTGGAACATATAATGTATAAGCTGTACAAAGATGATACATATTATACCTTAAGCAGAATTCAAATGTTTCCAACTTTCCAAAGTTCCTCTTTCAAGACAAGAGGCATGATGTCGTACCTTCTGCATTTGATATTTTACTATTACCAGTGTCTCCACTGGATTTTGACAAAGGATATTTTACACTGCCACTACTCAAACGATGCAATTTTTGCTTGAAACGATCTGATTACAAATATATAGGGAAAATGGAAAAATGCACATACGCCTGGCATGTATTCGGTACATTACAAGAATTTAGATAATCCAACCGAATTCTTTGAACATATATCCCGGAAAAGAAACAGAAATCGTTAAGCACTTTCTCTCCGTGTGTATGAATGTATATTATTACAAGTATCGCATAGAATTTGTACATTTGATGCTGGTTGTGGTTGGGTGTGTAGAGAAACGTTGTAGCTTTATCACAAATGCTATTTATTATTACGGGAGCGGTTGTTTCAATGAATTTCAAATTGCTGGCCAATAATCGCTGATATTATTGTTCTAGTACTCGACTTGTTGTGGCATAGGCATAAGTACAAAAATATATTGTGAGAGATAGGGCAAAAGGGAGTGGCATTAACCCTCAATATTTAGAGACATTAAAGTATATAAGAACACATACAGCGATTTTGTACAAACACAAAAAAATCTGCTTAAAGTTTAAAACATGCATAATGACAAGTCATTGTGATTTGGGATCTCCTACCGATAACCTCTACAACGAAGCATATAAAAAGTAGAACGTATTGAGAAAGTAGATAGAAAAACCTCGTTAAATAGCTACTTTTTAGCATGTTTGCTTGTACTGTTACGTATTGAGTGTATTGTTTTATTATTTGCAAAGGTGTTGATTTGCATGTTGACCAAAGATTTGCCGAAGTTTTTATTTCTGTTACATTTGATTTTGATTTGTTGCATATAAATATTTATGAAGTACATATTATTTGCGTTGTTGACAAATTTTGTGCAATATTTACATACTCGATTATTATTATTATTTTGCCTTTTGAGATCCCAACATATTATTGTTTGCATAGCACACATAGAACGAAATTTCTTTTAAAAATCTCTTTTTTATTAAAAACCGTGAAAAATGTGAGTCTCCTTCTTTAACAAGGACTGATAGATTTTTTCCAGTGGGATATTGGGCGTGATTAAGCGGTGTAAATTTGGCGTAAACTCTTTCTTTGCGGCTGGCTGTGGAATGGTTTCGGTGCGGGTAAAGTGTGATGTTTCTGATGTGGTCTCGCTTTTACACATAGATGCACAGAAGCCAGTCGTCTTTGTTTCAGTCACTCTTTCAATTTCAATTGAGAAAAACTCGATCAATTTTTTATATGAATCCAAATTTCCTGTGAGATGCAACAAGAACAACACTTTGGTCAAAATGAAAAGTCAACAGATACTACTAGTGAATGAAAGCTTGAAATTCAATGTCAGTTTTAACCGTCTTCTTGAACTAACCAAATCTATATATGTACACGTGTATTATATATGTCTCTGTCCAGTAAAAAACATCTTCTTCGTATGGCCTGTATATGATATGAATGAGCTTTCTTTTTGAACTTTTACCAACAAACTTTCTCTCCATCAAGATATACAAGTCAACATAATTATTACTACAACACAATATTACGCGAGTTTTTTCTCAATTGTCTTTCAACCAACATTACAAATATCGTGTCTTCAGCGGAAGAGACGGCCTAACATTGAAAACAGTGACTGAAATAAAGAAATGTTTGTGTCTGCTTCTGGCATGTGTTACAGGGCGTGGCGAGGACTCTCACTCAACCGCCCATATTGACGGGAAAAGTTCGGATTTGGGTGAGAGTGGTGGTAATGAGAACCCCGTGTCGGGGGACGGTGGAGGTTACCCACCATCTCAAACACCGCCACTTGGTCCACCCCAGTCTAAGAGCACAAATGGGAATATGATTCCACCACCTGCACCTTCCATTCCACCACCACCGCTTGATGATGACCCATCGTCTAATCCGCCTGGCTACACGTACACCAACGGAAATGGCAGGGCACACAAGGACAGTCCTGTCTAAAAAAACTGAATAGAACAATAACTTTTGATTAAATTCTGTTGTTTTTTTAATCCAATTTTATAACTGATAAAAACACACGGTTTTTAGATTTTTAAAAAGCTGACTTTCTCTACCGATATATATAGACATAAGGAGGAAATTTTGTCGACAGAGAATTCAAAATTAATTTATTTCCACCACTGAGAGATACAGATGATATAGATCACGGTAGTTGGAGAAATAGTCTCAAAATGAATCTACACTACGTACCAGTATAGGTTAGCTTCAATCGCCATTATTATAATATACCTAGAGACAATTTTTTCTTATGCCAGCAGCAAAAAAAGAAACCTAAAGCCGCCAGTTTGCAAAAGTGCTATATACACAGATTATAGTAACATAATATAACGCGGCGTGCATGCATATTTCGATGGAGTGTGTAAATATACAAGATCTCTTGAAACAGTTTCTATCCACGTTCCAATGATTTTTTTTCAATTTTCACAAATTAATTATATTATTATTGGAGTTGAGTTTGGCTTCTTTCTAAACACGCATGCTTCACGTTTTTAGGAATACGAATAATTAATAATGTTAATACATCTATTCTGTGTAAGTAAACGTAGTGTATCATCTTTTCTAAGGCATACACGTATATAGTATAAATTATGCAACCTCTGTTGGGCAAAAATCTGTTTTTTGGGTATGTATTTTTCTTCTTAAACGTAAAAATGTTGGACGGACTATTACGCGTATCTCTGGTTCTTTTTTTACTCTCGTAGATTTATATAAGCCTGTATGATTTCGGGATTTTTAAAAGTATTTTTTTTCTCATTGACAAAACTCTTTGAATCTGTACGAAAAGTACCGCTCTAAATGATCGGCCCCTGAAAAATCTATCCATTTTTTTCAACTACTGTATGAAACTCTTTAATTCGAACTACAAATCTTTTTTTCCTTCAAAGAGATTAATTTTTGTGTATATGAAAATCAAGTTGATATTTGTATTTATTCGTACTTTAGTAATGAACGTGCATTTATATCAAATTTTCTTTATAATGTAAATGTTATGTTAGTTATGGAACTTGAACTTTTAGTATTACAATATATTAATACTGTCTCCGATTTTTGTTGTTGTGAATATAGTTGTGTAGACTTTTTGCGTAGACACAGAACTCCTATCCTTATAGAAGTACGTATTATAGTTTCGTGGTACGTGTAAATTGTTGTGCCAATATTAACAGTCTTACAGAACTAGGTATACATGTAGTTGTTAGAGTAGAGATTTGTTAAGATTTGCTATTTCCCGCTAATTGCCACTTTACTGCAAACAGTTAAAGATGATAATATTCATTGTACGGTCAAGTATTGTTGTTGTACTATATTGTATCATACTAGATGTTAAAGAAGGAATGTAGGTGCACACACTGTTTTTATGTTACACGGATAATTCGCACACTACTAATAATTACGTAATCATTCAGCTGTTGCAAATCACTCAAAATGACGCAACTATATTGCCTTTTCGATGCAGACTTCACAAGTTGACTAAGGGAAGTGATACAACGTATATATTTTTTACCTTTCCCAACCACCCGGAATATAATTGACAAAATCACTGAATTTTACAAACATTGACTCAACTGACCTGATCTAAGTTCTATTTCAAAATGCTAATAAGCATCTCCTTTAAAAGTTTTCAAGCCACAAATATGAAGAAGCATGCTTTTTTTAAACAAATAAATCTAAATATTCTGGCTCTCAATGACTCTGACAGTTACAAATAACACACCAATAATAATCCCGAAATTCAGCAGTTTGAGCAGCTACTAAATAGAAAATGATAGACTGGTTAGCGTTATTATTAGGCTCACTCCTAAAAAATCCAAAGGCTCGTTGAATTGTTTTTGAAAACTGAGAGTTATAAAAGTAACCAGCTAACACCTATCAAGTATTGGTTGTAATATGCGAATTATCTTGCTTCTTTTGTTTTGTGATGCGTGTATGTGGTATGCTATAAACTCTATAGTATGTGCGTATGTATTCTTGAATGTTACACATAAATATATAACATGTTATATCTCTATATATTCAGCCAGATTATATAGGNAACTCTATAGTATGTGCGTATGTATTCTTGAATGTTACACATAAATATATAACATGTTATATCTCTATATATTCAGCCAGATTATATAGGCATAGTTAACTGAATATGATGTGAATGCTTGTTGAATATTTAGAAGAGAAAAAACACCTATACCACAATTAGGATGCTTCAATGTATTTCCAAGATATAGTTTATGTGTGTGTATGAGGGATTACATATAAAACCCAGAGAAAGAAAACAACCGATACATTTTAAGCTAGACTTGTAGCTATATTACAAAAAACCTACTCTATACTTTAAGTGATGGAAACGATACATGAATTTAAAAAAAGAAGAACTTCAATAAAGGCTGTGTTCAAAAGAACCTTTTTAGTAGTTCACTTTGCGTTTCGTAGTTTTCCTCCTGATATACAATGCATCATCTTTAAATATGTTAGTTGACTCCTGAGTTGTTAGTGTTGCATCTTAAACTCTCCAACAGTTTTAAGTTGACTAGACAGATTTTCTCTTCCTTTTCCTTTCTCCTAATCAATATGTGATTGTTGTAATTCTCTTGTTTTTATGCATTCTTCTGTGTGGAGACAGGTTGAAAAGTCCATATTTTAACTATTGTTACAGGTTATTCAGCCGCATAAAAAGCTGAAAAAAGAAGAACTTCAATAAAGGCTGTGTTCAAAAGAACCTTTTTAGTAGTTCACTTTGCGTTTCGTAGTTTTCCTCCTGATATACAATGCATCATCTTTAAATATATTAGTTGACTCCTGAGTTGTTAGTGTTGCATCTTAAACTGTCCAACAGTTTTGAGTTGACTAGACAGATTTTATTTTCCTTTTCCTTTCTCCTAATCAATATGTGATTGTTGTAATTCTCTTGTTTTTTATGCATTCTTCTGTGTGGAGACAGGTTGAAAAGTCCATATTTTAACTATTGTTACAGGTTATTCAGCCGCATAAAAAGCTGACAGAATCTCTCTGAGCAAACCATCGTTCACTGTATACACTCACACAGTGATCGTTCACACAAACTAAAGAGAAAATCTCACGGAATATACTCCATTCCAATAAATAACTAATTTGAAAATGAAGTACAACTCGTTACAAAAAAACTAAGAATGTTGTGTGCCATTGTTTTATAAAACAATACACTTGAAATTATTTCAAAACAAAATGATAAACTTCAGTGATACACACTCGACCGAAAACTATAATAAAACTGACACACTCACTCTCTCTCTCACAAGTCTCAAAGAAAAAACAGAACAATACATATGAAGTTATATGAAATACTACTAAGACTTAAGTGAATCGTTCATTACTTGTAAAACTTACTATATCATACATAAAAATATCATATTATTAAATTCCTGTTTGCATTCATCTTAATTTGAGACTAACGGGTAACAAAAATTCAGTTGTAATGTGCTAATGTGATTGTGTCAATAAAATGCATTTTAATTGGATGGGTAATAATGTAGATCCAGTGTGTGTTGAGGGAAGGGGCTGTTTTTAAATTTCAGACACGCATTTATGGAATTAACATCCTGTGCATCTTCAGAAACTTTGTAAATTATATATCCTACCTCTGTATGATATAACTGAGACATTTTTAAAAAACTGTATTCTATTTACTATACTTCTCTCTAATTGGCTTTTTACATATATACTCTATATTCTCTCTCTATGTTACATTGCATGCGTTACAAATTAGGAAAATCTGAGTCATTTGTTTCAGGTATTATATGCAATATCTCTCTATCTAAATCTAAATACAACTAATATATTTCCAATATTTCTATACGATTCAGTTGTTGGCTTTGTATATTTTTGTTTCTCTTGTTGATTTCGGTTACTCTTTGTTTATGTCCAATTTATCACAAATCAAAACTGAGTGACTTACCTTTAAAATGCTAACGTTGGTGTGGTCTCCTTTTTGTTCTGATTGTTTCAGGTGATGATGGCACAGCGTCTGAGAAAGAACGGTAACTGAAATATGAAGATTTGAAATCAATGATTAAACGTCAAAGATGATTTTTAAAAAATAACAATTTCTGTATTGTCCTTATCTGATAGAATGGACGGTGGCAGCACTGGAGGTGGGACTGGCGAAGACCCACAACAGCAACAGCAGAAGCCTGGTCTCAAATTCACATCCCGTCTCACTGCCCTTTACGATAATCACTCCTTTTTGTTCTGATTGTTTCAGGTGATGATGGCACAGCGTCTGAGAAAGAACGGTAACTGAAATATGAAAATCTACTTGAAATCAATGATTAAACGTCAAAGATGATTTTTTAAAAAATAGCAATATCGTATTGTTCTTATCTGATAGAATGGACGGTGGCAGCACTGGAGGTGGAACTGGCGAAGACCCACAACAGCAACAGCAGAAGCCTGGTCTCAAATTCACATCCCGTCTCACTGCCCTTTACGATAATCTCATGAACAAGAAGAAGGACAAGCCTGCTCCAGTTGACGAAGAGTCTGCGACTGCAAACAAGGTAACAATAACCAGAGTTTTATGATTCTTTTCCTTCCACATCACTGCTACCCCAATTGAGCAACCATGCATACACACACCACTTAACAGGCTAAAGCGACGAAATATACGGACTACTGGACTATATGTCGCGTCTCCTGATCACCATGCAAAATGCATGCATTCTGGATACGAGTCGTAATCTGGTCATAAACATTCTATGAAGGCAGCAATAGTCGTAACAGTATCAAGTATATGTAACTTCAGAGGAGTGAAAGAGAGTGAAAGAAACTTTCTCCTTTAGTAGGGTTTAGTATTTTTTGTGGAAGATCACCATGCAAAATGCATGCATTCTGGATACGAGTCGTAATCTGGTCATAAACATTCTATGAAGGCAGCAATAGTCGTAACAAGTATCAAGTATATGTATGTAACTTCAGAGGAGTGAAAGAGAGTGAAAGAAACCTTCTCCTTTAGTAGGGTTTAGTATTTTTTGTGGATTATGTCAATATCGTGTCTTACAACTTTTATTACGAGAGCAAGTTTCCCGTTGTCGCTCTCTCCAGAATGAGTGTCGCATGCGATATGTAATTCATGGCAAAGCAAGAGTGTGGAAAAGAAGTTTATCAGGAGAGAAGCATGAGTTGGAGACTTGTATATGCCAAAGCTTGTTTTGTGGAAGCATGAAACTTTTAAGCTCCGCCAATACATAGTCACTGTTTTCTACTCCCACTGGAATCATTAGAAAAATAGAAAGTTTTTGCATTCATCCGGTTTTTAATCCGCAGTACTCTCAACCAACGCGGGGATCTCTGCAGTGACTGCAATGCGTGTGTTGCGTGTCATGCTATCTCACAATTCTGGCATATAAATGATAAAAAGTCTTAACCATATGCTTAAGATATAGGTATACTACTGGATGTATGACTAAAAATGTCTTGAAATCTTGTTTTCGTAGGAAAAGGAACCCGCACAGGAATCCAGCTCTCCAGTCAAAGCCGCTCCAGCACCTGGAGATTCCGGTGATGTTCCCGAGAAGAAACCGGACGACATTGTGTATGCTGAATTAGATCTGGCCAGAAGTGGCGGTGGAAATGGCGTGAATCCGGAAATCGTGGTGCGAAGCTCCGATGACAAGACAGAGTATGCCGAAATTGTTGGCGTTGTCGCACCGAGCATGGTCGCTCCAAATAAATCTCCTAGTGCCAGTAACAAATCTGGTGGCTCTGCGACTGCCGCCGAGGATAAATGAATCTCTTTAACGTAATTTAAAACAGAAGCTTTTAAATGAACATTATTGAAATCGATTATACTCACAGGAAATGATACGAGTAAATATGACCACGATGATTGATTATAGTAAAAAGGGAAATATATTTAGCAGAGTAAAAAATATTTCTCGTGGAACAATTTTGTATTTTTTACTTGTAGAACTTTTAAACAAAGAACGTGTATTATGACTACAAGAAAGGGTGACAGCTATTGATATTCAAGGAGTATGAATCTGTACGTATTTGTGGTTCCAATTAGCTCTAGTTACTGAAGATGTATCTAATGGTAGTCCAATCCAACTTCAATGTAAAATTACAACTAACAATGCATTGTCGCAATGTAATTGTTGAATGTCAACTATGCTGCAACAAGTAAGATATCAATGTAATTAGTAGATTTATAGGAGGGCAAAGCAGTCCACAAACGTGACTACAGCATGAGTCCACTCCGCTGTTTGTCGCGAGGCTTGACTACTAACAAAATCACTGAAAATCATTGTGTCACGGTTGAATTAGGCTTAGGCGTGATACTTGAAACAAGAGTGTAATATAACGAACAGTAGGTTTATGCATATTTGTAAGATGCCACACAGTGGAGATGCACCAGAAACTTCTGTGTCACATCTCTAATATACTGTGCTTGGCTAATTAACGTCCCAGACATGCCAGCAAAACTGTACATAATAAAACTGTCTTTATTAGCAGTAGTTGTAGGACTGAAAAAACATTGAAATAAGTTTTAGGCTAAACTGACGCAAAGTGAAAGTGCACGTTTAATACTAAATGTTTCAATTTTTCAAATTGTCTATGGATATGGAATGTTGTACGTATTTACAATGCTAGTTACAAAGATTTACTATGGCTAGAAGTAAATGGCTTTCAACCATCGTACAAAATTATTCTTAAGGGAGAAGCGTAAGTAGAAAAGCACGGGACAAGATCAGGTAAATTGTACAGACAGGTCGGTTAGGGAATTCTGAAAACTTGATTTTCTTTAAAATTTCAGAATGACACACATTTTATGAACAAATCCGATTTTCTTCTGATTTATATTTGCTCATTACACAATGATTGTTGCGTTATATTACCCCATTATACATTTTATGATTATATTAAGGTAGCAAAGCCACGTATCTTTCATAATTCATACAAATCAAGCAGAATGGATGCTGTATAATTGTAGAGTAATCCAAACAGGAAAGTTTAGGGCGATGTTTTCTTTGTTTGATGTTAAACCTTAGATATGCACGTTACAATGACTTAAGGAGCCTGCTTTGTGTTCACCATCAACCTCTCACATATTATAAGTGAAATGTCAACAGCAAGAGCCTTATTGCTCCTCCCTCCACACTCCTTGTTGTGAATGTGGAGCGTTACAAGTGAAAATTCGAACAATTGTTAAGCTTTCAATTCGTTGCTCTTTCTACATGAGATTTTCTAAAAAATATGGAACAAGAAACAATCAAGAGTTATACTATAACACTCAACTACACAAATTATACAGCTCTTTCCCTTTTTGGTATGAAACTTTGGAAATTTGCCAACATTTTTAATACTCTTGCAAAAGTGGAGCACACAATAATCTAAAAACAGAAGATCTGAATAGAAAAATAACCATATTACATAGTCTTTTCACATTTGGCACAAAATATCTTAAATAATATGTAGCACAAAACAATTTGCATGAGATACTCTACGGAGGGAATGAAACTACATTATGTAACAGTCAAAATATGGTCTGAAAAGAATATGAATGGTGAAGTCTGATTGTCTAATGATATTTGTAAACATACATATGTCTAATCGCATATTATGGAACAATGCATACATATAATATCAGCAGCACAAAGTTTTCGCATGATTCTGTATGATGCAGTTTTCTTGCACTCGTAGAAAATACATTTATACAAAGAGATTTGCGTGTCTGAGTGTTTGACAAGATGAAGACAAGTGTGAGGAAGATGAAAGAAGAAACCAAGTTGTTATTATGATTAAAAGTATTAAAAGTGCATTGCTAGGAACTGTTGGAGCATTTATAAAGATACTTTTTAAAAACTTTAGCATGTATTATTGTTAGTTAAAAACTTCAGGTTTATCTTTATCCTTAATGGACAAAGAGAACTGGGTTTTCTGCTAAAACGACCGCCAGCCCCA
>JAHZMW010004680.1:0-12722 GCA_027743745.1 Alloscopus bannaensis
GTGTGTACAACTCACGGACATCTCTTTCACGGTAGATTAGAGTGATTAGACCAAGCTTTCGTGAATGAGGGACCTTTCGTGTTCTGCAAATGATTTGGGAAGGCTGATGAAGGTACTTGGAGAAATGTGTGCAGTTGATGGGTAAGTGAGTAATAGTCCCAGTGGCGACAGGTTGGTCTAACTTTGCAAAACTTGGTTTCCCTACTTTTCCGCTAGACGCCTGTGCTACACTCTACGAATGCATTGTTCCGGGCGTCCGTATGAGTTAATGCTGTGAAGAAGGGTGTCTACAAACTTTTGCTTTCTTTCAATTAAATTGTTACGTCTTATCTATTAAAAAAACTTTGACTATATTTTCGAGGCTGGTGGGGCAAGCGTAATAAATTCATCCAAACTGACAACGAAACCAAGTTGGCATTGTTTTTATGTCAATTTTCTTCTTCTCTATTAAATACTTGAGTATTGGATGAAAAGTGCTTAAATATGACAAAGTGTAAGCCACTCTGCAACTCCCTCTCACTTTCTTTATCCTTGCACCTTGTTTTCATGTTGAAATTAGAAAAAAAAGTAAATGACCTTGATTCGTTGACGGTAGTCCTAGTAGACGGAGTCGTTCATTCTGTTAAATGCTCTACAGTAGCGAATCAAAGACTTTAACATCCTACAACATCTTGAATGCCTCCTTCTGGCAGCTTGAGCAAGAATTTCAAGAGAGAATACGCGAAATACTTCAATTTCACCAGATTCCGGCCAATTTCCCTTTCACAGAGAATGAGATATGGGAACGGCTCAAGAGCGTTACATAAGGACGTCGTAAGTTTAAGGTGAACTTCATTTAAAGTGTGGTGTACGATAAAGATTTATCTTGCATCAAGATGCGTCTCTTCTATCACATCACATTAGTCTTGCGCACACACATGGCACACCGGGCACCGACCCACTATTCCAAAATTCTGTACACAATCCACTATTTCACTCTTTAATGCAATATATCTTCGTCTATAACTTCCGCCGCTTGATCTCTGTTACGTAAATCTGCGTTGATATGTCATGTGACGGTCGGATCACTTGAAGGAGCTTATTTTAACAATGATTGCTTACACTCTCCTTGCAGTGCAATGATGAAAATGACCTTTTCATCCGATTTTTTGGTGAAATGAGTTGGCTTCACTTCACTGTATCAGTCGCTGAACTGACTGCAACTCCTTTGTTGTGTAAAAACAATATTTAATTGAATGTCGGGCATTGATAGTTTTAAAAAGGTTTCTGCTTGTGCTTTCTAGTTTATGACAAAATTTGGTGTCACTAGTATTATTAATAAATATGATGGTGCACTTTCATTACACTAGATGTAATTGCAGGTGGGAAAAGTGGGTTAACTAAAATCAAGTGTTAAGCACAAACACGGAGCTAGTCTTCGGTCACTATTAGAATCACTATTTTACATTTTCTCTTCTGACGTTTCCGAGAGGTGCTGAAATGAAGACTTGTATAATGTATACTTCTTTCGTCGGATACAGGAAGAGTGGTCAAAACTCACTTGCTTTGTTCAACAGAGATGGTGAAAGATGTTTTTAGGAAATGCTGGAGTTAGGTTTTCGCCGGCTTTGTCTTACCAGAAGAAAAGCGAGCGCAACACCAGGCAATATGTCTTGCACACAAATTTGCAGACAGGCAGCTATTCCGAAGCAGTAGATTGCCGTGGGACACTCTGATTAACGATGAGAAGTTGTGATCGTGAGTTGCTGCAAACTGTGAGCAAAAGAAAACTAGGAGACGATGGGTTGTAAAGAAAGTAGCAAGGATATTAATACCCCCTTCAAAACTCGCGATACTACTAATTATTTGCTAATCTGGAATTATCAGTGGTGGAAGTGGTATAATTTGTAAAAAAGCGAAAAATTGTGATCAGATAGTACATACTATACAGATATACGTAACGAATAAAATCGGCTATAAGACTAAAACGTGATACTTGATTTATTATAGGTATGTGATATTTTTCAAAATCTGAGTAATTCGTCCACTTTACACGTGTGCAGACTGTGTCAGAGAATACGAAGAAACGACCGTGCGTCAAAGAGACAAACTCTCACAACTATCGCGATGCTTTGAGGTGATAGGTTGATGCTAGAAAACTCGCACTTTACACAAGCTCTATTCTAGATGACAGTGTAATAGTCCACTTTATGAGGAAGCGAAGAAAGGAAAGAATAAATAAAATAGGACTTCACGTTTCCAAAATGATCGTCCTTGCCAGGGACTTGTTGCAGATGGCACTACAAACTGCAAGAAGTGTAAAAAAGGAATATCTCTCAAGAAAATAATGATCACGTTTTCCCAATAACATTAAAAGTATCCTATCACCACCAAATAGCGAGACAATACATGTATACAGTCAATCTAGAATATAATATTATTCGACTAGTGTAACACCCTCATTCTATACGGAAATAAAAGCTGAAAGACGTTTGGCTGACTGGGAATGAGGAGAGAAATTGAATAAAAGATATTTCTAATGTCTGTTAACTTTTCCTTCTACTTTCCTATACAAAAAGAAATGTGGCGGAACACAGCGAGGAAAAGGGTGAGAGAAGTTTGTGTAAGATTGAAAAATAGAAATAAAAATAATGGAGAGGAAATTTTGTGATATTGAAAGGTTGACTTGTTCATCTCACTCGATCTTGTATTCCTCCTCCTTGACGTTTTTACCAGTGTCCTTATAATACAAACTTTGATTCTCACACAAAAGCTCATGTACTATGTGCTGTTAAAGTGGAAAGATTCGCTAAAGTTTTTTTTTTTTTTGCAAAAAAAGAGAACAGCAATGTACAGCTCGATTACATTTCAGATCATTGCAAAATTCAAAGGGAAACGAGAGATTTAGGGAGACACATCAGGGCGATATCGGCCATGAGTGGAGATACATGGAACAGTTTAGACATGTGTCTACATACAGATCGTGTGGGTCGCTCTCACTTAGCCAAGCTTCATTTAGTTAACATGCAGTCACAGCAGTATTTGTGTCTTTTTCGCCATCTCAAATATGAAAAGGAGGAAAGCGAAGAAATATGCTGCATTACATCGAGGGAGTAACTTCCACGTTACGGG
Source organism: Alloscopus bannaensis (assembly GCA_027743745.1). Taxonomy (NCBI): domain Eukaryota; kingdom Metazoa; phylum Arthropoda; class Collembola; order Entomobryomorpha; family Entomobryidae; genus Alloscopus; species Alloscopus bannaensis. Next base: position 3,112 of record JAHZMW010004680.1, read on the forward strand.
AATCAGAAAAGGATTAATCCACAGGATCGTATCAAGTCCATGGGGCGAGTTGGAGATACAACTGTCCGCATATCTTCTGTAGAAATTTGCATGACGCGAGGGACACTAGGCATCTCGCAAAATGCAAGAAATGCAGAATTTAAATTGAGATAACTTCCTCTCGTTTCCTGTACTCTGAGAGCATGTCTTAGGGCACATGTTCACGCTTTACTTGAACATCTCAGATACGGGCCACACTCTGGGAAGGACCTGAGAAGCAGATCGAATCACGGAATGGATGAGGATGATGTTCTTGAAAACAAAAACTATTTATAGCCCTTAGTCGTCCTCTTATTTCTATATCGGAGTGAACGGCAGTGCATGACTGACTAAAGACAAGTGTGAAGGTGGAAGGCATCTTGGTGTGTGTAAAGTTAGTTGTGTGGTGTGTCCTGACACACTATTTTGTCACCACACAATTTTCATACCGGTAAACGTGTTTGCACTGTGGCAAAAAGTTATTTTAAATAACCGAGAAAAAACGCTAGCGTATTTTGTAGTTGTCTTTTTCTACTAAATGTACAAAAGAGAGTAGAGAAGGGATTAGTTCTATAGTCAAACTATTCTAGACAATTTCTTTCTACAGTTTGATTGAGAATTGCCCTTTGCTTTTTTTTGCATTTTTTGCTGGGGTGGCACACGCCTTCCAATGTTTGACGTGCTATTCCAATTATTCGTGACAATTCCCCTCAAGTACGCAGAGTAGGCAGTTGATTTGCTGCTAAATGCCTTCGTGTCTTCGGGTTGACGTGTTGAGACGAAAATGAGAAACGGGCACATTCCCACCAAACGGGTTGACAGGCGACGGGCGTAGGAGCGCGCTAATGACATCTGAGATGTACTCCTCCTCCGTAAAAGTGTCACTTGTTATTTAGTGCGTTGTATTAGCATATTTTTGACAAACTCATAAAATTGCAAATAACAAGCTATATTTTTATTTATTGATAAATCTTCCGGAGAGACAACTTTCACTTTTGTGAACTTTGGTTTCCTCCATTGTTCTAAACTCGGAAAAAATTGTGCAAAACATCCAAATTTAATCCAAAATATAATTTCGTCTTTCCTCATAAAATTCAGTGCAGAATAGTATTGCAGCAAGATGCCACATTTCCCTTGAAACTGCTCTGTACTTACATACCTAAGTGTGCTGACGCCAGTTGTTATGAAAAGCACGGAGTTGACAAGCGTAAAGCACATCAAACATTTGACAAGGTTTGCGAGTTTGAGTGGTGTTTTGTAACTTTGTTGACAAACCCACCGTACCAATTCCCACAGCAGCACAACGGAGTTGACAAGCGTAAAGCACATCAAACATTTGACAAGGTTTGCGAGTTTGAGTGGTGTTTTGTAACTTTGTTGACAAACCCACCGTACCAATTCCCGCAGCAGCACCCCCGGCGACCACTCCAGGGACCCTATGCTGAGGACAAAGGGAAAAGGTTGAGAAATTTTAAAAGCAGCATAAATAAAAAAATACACGCTTCTTCCACGCTGCGTCACAAATACACAGTATTCACTCATCACGTTGGTGTACTCGCATTTTTTCAAATTCAAAGCGGATTTAATAGCAGGAATAATCTCAACTTTTCTCATAATAGCTCTATGTAGCTTTGAAACGCTTGAGCAATCTTTGTGGCAGAGCCTTCACACCATGTGAAACTGCTGCTTGTAAAAAGCAGCTATAAAACCTTGTCAAGGCTCTTTCATCCTGTAATTTTTCTTGCTTCTCAGATTTTATCGTGGAATCACTGTACATAACATTGGGGTTAGAAGAGTACTAAATACGAATATCTACTTCCGTTGCTGTAGTTTGAAATGCAAAAGATGCGGTGTGTGGCATGATGTCATTTAGCGGAGCAAATGCTGTACAAGATGAATATATTCTGCTTTTCTTACTCCTTCCTTTCAGCTCTTCAGCTTTGCCGACATTCTAACCCAGATCTTTGCAGGTGGACAGATCTCTCTCCAGTATGCACGACACAACGACAATAACAGCAACCTTGGGCGGATGTAGTACAAGGAATACTTGACAGAAGGAGCACAAGTGGCTCAATTAGACTATCCTTTGCGTTTGCTTTAGTCTTCTCTTGCTCCTCTTCGTTTCCTCGTTTCACTAATGACTATAAAATAGTCTATGTACATCCTCAATTTCCCCTCACATCATGAGAGTCAACGCTATTTCCATTATTTTCTCGTGTGATTATGGCGTGATGATGAAGTTTCCAAACTATTTCGTACTTTGGAAAGCCAAGTGTCTAGAGGAAAATGAGTTTTCCAAGGCTTCCCTCGCATGATCAAGGAGACAACGTGAAAGTCAAAAGAAAGACTCGCCAACTCGAGAACAACTAACGTATTATAACGATGACTGATTTTATCTGGGAAATGTGCGGAAACCTTAGAGCTCATACCTTGCATGCACATTGAATCGAAATATTCCAAAGCCGCAATTAAAAGCACATCTGCACACCAGATTTCTCCGAAATTTTTAGCGCGATTACACATCAGAGAGATGAAATGCAAAATTTGCGGTTCAAGCTTTAGGTGTTTTATGTATGCACATAAAAAGTAGTGGACAATTTATGCTTTGACATCACAGAATACTCCAATTAGTGCCACCACAAATGAAATGCTTTATTTGAATTATTTTTAAAAATAAAGAGCGCTCGCAAACAGTTGAGATAATGAGGAGAAACCCGTTCGCTCTTTTGATCTTGTCGACAAATTGTGAAATATTTGAGTCGCTGCTTTCTCTTACAGCTTCGTATGTTTTCTCCCTCGTTCGAGTCTAGTGTTTGTTTTGTCTTTCGTCTCCAAGTGCCTGGATGGATATTATATAACTCACTGACACTTATTTCCTGCAGCATCATCATCAAGAAGCTCCACTCTTGCTCTTTGTGCGGTCATTTTTTTACAGCAGAGAGTTGAACGCAGGAGTGGTCGCCTTTCATCGTGAAGACGGCAACTTGAAGAGGGACGACAGAGGGCAAACACTAATCGCATTAATTTGTAGCTTCTACAGAGAGAAAATCCCTTTCATTGAGTATTCAATTAATTAATTTTCTAATGCTGTATTTCTTTCATTCTCCCACTTTCCCTGAGTGCTTTTCCTCACGTTCGCTGCGTGGGTTTGGGCTCCGAGGACAAATTGGAAGAAAGGAACCTGTCTTGACGGGCTTCGTGCTTGAATAGTGTTATTGTTTAATGGCTCAGACACATTATGATATCAACGATTTCCCATCTTGAATCTTGGCTTGGTGTTTTATACCAACTTTCACCGTTCCGTAATGGCATATGAAAGACGATGGATTTGCAGGTTTCTTCTAATTTTCATACGTTTTGTAATTTGCTCAACCTGTTTATGCTAAGCTCACAAAGCCATTCTATTTGATCAGAGGTACGGAAACTTTAAACCAAAGGCCGAAGCCAGAAGTCAAATTGGCTATTTGGACTCGCCTTCCGTACGCCGTTGATGTAACTTAAAAATATGTCGCGCTTTTAATTTATTACCGTATATATTGCTTTCCCTCCGGTTTTGGAAATGGAAGTTCTTTGGAAGAGAATTAGTGCGTTTTTTGGAGTTCCCGATCTCAATCCAGATGGAAGTAGCAGAATGGCAATTCTAGGAAAATCCCTTTATTGCTCATATGTGTACCAAGAAATATGAGCATTATACCAACCTGTCTGGTTACTCTGCCATTTCGACACCCTTTGTAGAGTCGGAGAGACGTAATTTTGGAGATCTACAGCATTTTGTAGAGCTCCTAATGTAAGCCACTTTCCAGTTTTATTTTCATCGAAAATCTAATTTTCTCATTCGGTCTCTCTTCCAACGAACACAGCCGATTGACGTAAGTTTTTGTGTGAGACAGGTGTTCATAGGCTTACAAAATTATTGATGAGACGCTCAATTTTCTTGTAGCATTTGTTGAAAACATGAAGTACCTTCATTTTTACTTTATTCGCAGTAGAGAATTTGAATATGATGTTATCTTTCGGGAGAAGCAGGCTCTGAAACTTTTAAAAAATTATGAAAGACGATGTAAAAATTGAATTTATTTCACCCTGTGTTATTATTGTGAGACTCGTTTTCTCATTGAGATCCATGATTACATGAACATCTTACGAGCAGAGGTTTGAGCATCTGCCATTAGGTGGTCCAGCAAAGTGGGCGAATGTGAAGGGAAAGTACTCTTTCTTTTTTATATTCTTCACGGTACTTTTTATTTGACTAATGTTTATAGTCTGTCACTAGTCATATTTCCATCAACTTCATATTATGAATAATACCTACAATATGAAAAGTTAAGTGGGTAACCTGAAAAGGGTCGCAGTTTGCGTAACTGTAAGTATTCACATATTGTCGTAAACAACTTAGGAAATGTTTTCGTCGTTAGATATTTTACCTTGATTTCATAACGTATTTATTATCAAATTTGTTCACTTTATTGAAATCGAATTTGTAGTCGAATCTCCAATCAAAAAGTTCCTCCGGTGAAACTTACCGTGAGACAAATTGTGCTCGATGTCACACACAATGGCAGGTGTAGTAATAAGGTTTTGTCGCAATTCATGTCCTTCACTGAAAGTCACTAATGATATAACTTTCTCCTTACTAAAAGGGTGGAGTGATGGTAGTTAGCTGACGACACAAATAATACGAATTTACTTTCATGAACAACCCATCAGCCAGCTCATTCCATGTTCCTGTAAAAGGAGAATCTGGGTCGTGGTAATTTTGAATTCATCGCAAAACGATGGGTTGAGTGCTTCAAAAAATCTATTCTACATAATGTTACTTTATATTTTAATTCCACGAACGAAACCGTAGAAGCTACCAAGGTTTACTCTTCTCAATTTCTTCTCCGCAGCACCCTCTTACAAAGCAATGCAGCGGAGCACTTTCCCCAACTTCCTGTGTCCACAAGTGAAAGCAATACTCTCAACTTGTGGCTTGTCGAGATACATTCATTCTTGGCTGAAACGTGTTTTTATTCCCTTCCATATTACGTGACTAACCAAACCAATTCGCTTTTATGATGCGTCGTAAGCGTTCCAAGCATACATTCAAGTACATTCCACACATGCATTCATGGACCGCTGGAGAAAGAGTAAACTTATCTCACAATTTTCCTCTTTCGGAATATCCCTCCAGTTCAATGTTCAAGGTACTTGGCTTAGAAGACGAGTATCAAGCGAGATCTAAACATTTGCAAGTATTTTTTCCCAAAATATTCTCAGGATACACATGCCAAACGTGGAATGAAATTCAAATAGGCAAGACCTCCGCAAAAACGCAAGTTTGTATGTATGGAATCATTACATGATGCATTTTATCCAATCCCACACACATTTTTACGCTCTTCGGCCATTNGGCAAGACCTCCGCAAAAACGCAAGTTTGTATGTATGGAATCATTACATGATGCATTTTATCCAATCCCACACACATTTTACGCTCTCCGGCCATTGTGTCAATAGAGATTAGGCAAGAAGTGAGACAGCTACTTTCGAACGTATAATGTGTGTCTTCCATCGGGGAAAGAGGGGTGTGCACCTTTCTCCAAAATTAGATTTCTAGCTAACTTGTTTTTAACCGTGATTGCTCCGAGGAACGGAAACTGTACTTTATGTCGTACGTCCCTCACTTTCCCTTTCTTCGAGCTCCGTCCAACTCCGACTGACTGTTTGGACAAAGTAATTCTTTGTAGTATTTGTGGATATTATAGCTAGAAAATTTTTGCCAAACTTTTGACAGTCTTCACCCATATTTTGTATTTGAGTAAATCAATAGAGTGAGACAAGCAAGGTAAAAAAAGGTTCTTCGGGAAAAAAGAAAACTTCACAACAATTCTCTGGAAAAGAAAATGGCTCCCATTATTCCCCTTTCAAACGCTGCTAATAATGAATTCTCTCCAGATCTAGAGAAAAACTTGTATGCATTCTAGACTCAACAAGAGAAACTCTTACAGGAAGCCTACGTAGAGAAAAAGTTGAAGCTAAATACTTTATACGAGTTCCACGTGTGGGACAAACTTTTTCAGACTTTGCCGAAATTGGATAAAAGGCATTGAGAGAAAGTCAATAATTGTATGCGCACCAACGCTAATTGCACACGGTGTTCTAAAGCAATTACATGCATACATATTGGCTTTCATATTTTATCAAGTTGGTTCGTGAAATGTGTAAAAACTTCCCACTCGAAATTGCTTCTGATGATGAGAAAAGTAGACTTTAATATAATATTTGCTTTTATGGTAAAACCTTAGGATAACATCTGAATAATGTATAATAAACTCTGAAATCTCTGAATCTTTTGTGTGCACACACACAAGTTAGTTGTGTTCCGTTTTGCCCACACTAAAATATAGATATATCTTCACACGTAAATCTGTGCAGACAATAATGTATTCTTATCAATCTTATATCATCTCTTTATAGTGATAGGTGCAAGCTTTTACTGTGTGTAACTCGGAAATAAATAGTGATTCCAGAAATAAAATATTCCTACGCTAATAGCAATATCCGCCCTCAACAGTAGCTAAAACTCACAATCAGTGCAAATGTGCGTAGGCTGGTACATCTTGCAATTATCATATGCTAGCCCGCTCCAAACTTTTCTCCATCCAGCCATATAGTCAATAACACATAAAGTGCTTCCAAAGAGCTTGCTTGTGTAAAAGTGTGCATGTAGAAATATCTCTATCACAAAAATCTCAATAGTAAGTCGTGTAATATCATTTGGATTCCAAACAGGTTGGATAGAGTAAAACTTTTCTCACAGTTACAAACATCTACTATATACACAACACATATACATATAGGAATTTTACACAAATCTAAACTTTTCTTTATAATTTCATCTTAAACTTACAACATCTGCCCAACTTCCTTATATACTAGGAACATGCAAGTGAAAATGGGAAGGGTTATATTGATACAAGTTTAGTACTTCTGTGGAAATGGAACGTTTCTCTGTATCAATTCAAGTTGCCCCATTACCCAAATTCTTAATTATCATCCAAGTTATCAACAAGATTGTACCATGTACTCTATCACATTTTTCCAACACTACATGTCAAGCATTCCCTCCGAGCTCAACGAGTTTCATGCAACACAATACATGCATTTCAGGACACAGCCTCGGNTACATGTCAAGCATTCCCTCCGAGCTCAACGAGTTTCATGCAACACAATACATGCATTTCAGGACACAGCCTCGGAGTACACAGAGCTCCCGGAGAAGCGTCACACTGAGTACGGAGTCAGGAAAGGAAAACTTGTCAAATGAGATTGTGTCATAGTTATGATGTAGATTTCTCATAATTATCATCCATGTTCGTAATAACGCTAGACGGCAGAGTCAAGTGTGGATAATGCCGCAATTAGACATGCTGCAGTTCGCAGACTTTCTCCAGAACACATACAAAATACACACACATATAATGGAGAGAGAGATTTTGATCGATAGTTGTGTGAGATCAAAATGTGTGGAGCTGTAGAGAAAGTGGTTGGCTCTCTCCTTCTTTTCGCTTTAATGTGACTACTCGCTGGAAGCAATATACATACAAACAAGAAGTCGACAAGGATGATGATGTTGCTCCGTTGAATAGAAAAAAGTGGGTAGCTTTCTCTCTTCGTTTCCCCAAGCATTGTAATTATTATACAGGCCAAGAGGAGTTGTGTTCCCCAGCGCCGCCATTGGACAAAGATGAGGAAGGGAAATGGAATTCAGTTGAAGCGTTCATCAGAGAGGAGACTGCTGAAAGTCCTTCTGCGTCTCCTGAGGACGTCTCGGACGTGCGGTCGTTGTTGAAGTGAGGAATGGGAGCAGTGCGGCGTGAGCCTGCTTCATCAAATGTGCCTCCGCAAAGCACACTATCCTCCTTCGAGAGGAACATGAAGGAGAAATGATGGAGTAAGTAACCACCGATTGTGATACACAACATTAGGAGGAGAGTTATTAAGAGGATTGTGGTTGGACGTAAGTAGCATGAAAGTTTCCCTGCATCTTGACGATCCATAACATCCTGAAAACAGACAAAAATATTAATCCATATACCACCGCAGTCAGGATTTTTCCGCTATTATTACCTTTCTATTTTCTTACTTTTACACTTCACATCCATTATGTGGGCACATCCTCTTTCCTAACAGTTTTTCCTACATGCTGAGCGAGATTGGTGAGGAACACGAAAAATTTGAACTTTCGTATTTACGAGCATTACGATCACTATATAACGCCAAGACAGAGAGTTACTGTTACTGTGCACTTCCAGGAGGAAAAGTAACTCAATTGAGCTTTCTCAAACTCAAAGATTTGTGTATTTAATGCTAACAGAAAAAGTTTCAAACTCTCACTTCAATCGGGGTACATGCCTTTGTCGAAAAAACTCAAAAGAATCGAGTGCTTGCATTGGATGTATCTATAGGCAAAGTATAAAGCAAAGTGAAAGTCTCATGTGGAGAGGAAAGTAAACTGAAGCTGCTCTTGCTGTGTGAGTTTCGAAAAATACACACTTTACCAGTCCCCTCACGTATCTAAAATGTATGATGTGGATAAAACCTGCATTTTTCTTGTTTGCCCAAACATTTGTTAAATGTATACTTTAGTCCTCTGGATTGATGCTTATGAGTATTTTATACTTCTTTAGGGTTTCTCTGAAAAAGCTGCCAAATTTCCCTCAAACTTAACCTAGACGAGGATTGTCGTGCGGAAAAAAAGAGGTTTGGATTTTGGATGATACATGGGTACAAAATGTTACTCTTTCTACCTTGACAGCTTGTTCATCTTTAGCGAAATTGCTGTGAGCTTTTTTCTTACCAATCTTGGATAGTTCTGGTACATTCACCTTCACACATACTTGATTCATAGGAATCGGAGATGCATAAAAAGTTTTCTTCAGGTCTGCCGCACTTGCATAAAATAAACAGAAGTGAAATGTTTCCGCGGAATGTTTCTCACGTCTGTTTTAAGATGCATGAGTTCAAGAAAACTTGTAGTGATCCTGTACTCTTCTCTCTCAGCTTTATCTCCTAACTTTCATCTCACTTTCGACTTATGGAGGATTCACTGGGATGAAACTAATGAAATAATGCATTTAAGGAAAAAAAAACTTTCTTCCCAATTTCCCAACTTCCATAACAGACACATATATTCCCAACAACTTAAATGAAGGGGAAGAGAGTTCACTCAACCAAAGTCTCTGCAGACAGAGTGTAACACACACTCCATTATTTCTCGTATATAAAAGTACAACTCGTCCCATTGCCTATAAGCTAGAGTTGAGTGAAAGTTGGTTTAGGTGAAAAGTACTCGTCTCACTGTGACTCTCATATCACAACTTTTTTTTTGTTCTAGTTATTACAGTAGCGGCCTTGTCTCCTCGCATTTATTAGGTGTTTAATTTTTGTTTCAAACTCTGTTTGTCTATTGAACATTTGTAGAAAGTATAATATTCGTATCTACATCCACGTCATTTCACCGTATTACTTACCATTGCAATCAGGAAGCCGATGAGACATGCTTTCATGGCAGGTTTCAGGTTTTCTCCCATTGTCAAGCTGTATGAGTTC
>JAHZMW010004681.1:0-19460 GCA_027743745.1 Alloscopus bannaensis
CTCAAATTCGTTGCTCCCGAGAGTGAAGCTAGACGACACACATGTGTGTGCAGATAGTGAAGAGCTGTTTTCTCCATCCCCCGACAAGAATACAATATAAGATCCTTACTACCCCATTTTCCCTCACTTTTCTCCTGGCTCCATACACAAATTGTAGATACTCCTGGCTAATGGTTCGTGTAGAAAAAAATAAGACGCACAAAAAATATAATGTCTTTCCCACTTCGTTCGTTTGGTTGGACGATGTATATAAAATGATCTACTCGTCTACACACTTGAGCGAAATAATGGTGTTGTTCAGTCTTCAATGGTAATAAAGGATGACATTGACTTTTTTCTCCCTGATGATCTTCTCCTCGTGTGTCCCCTCTTGAAGAAGGGCTTCCACCAAAAAGTGAAGGTGACAAAAGCAAGCACGTAATTATATACAAAAGAAGGGGTGCGGCCCTTGGGGACAAACGGTTGTTGTCCTCCCGGGGGTTGCCTCGACTTCACATACTTGTACACAACGTCGAAGGGGGAGAGATCTTAATTAAAACGTCATCACGTAAATTACCAGCACCTTTGATTTGCAACAAGCAAATGTATGCGCTTCAACATTGCCGCACACAACAATTCATTATTGAACCCCAAATCTTGTTAGCTTCCTCTTCACAATTTTCCCCATCCGACACAGAGCGTAGAAAAAAACTGAGCTCAATAATGTCTCTTACTCAAGGTCATCATCGACGAGAGAAAGGGAGGGTTGTAGAGAGATACAAATTTTCTTTGCACATTCTCAAGCATCATCGAGACACACACGGAGCTCTCGACATCAAATTCTCAAGTACAAGACCACATCGTAATTACTTTTCCTCTTGTAGGAAACGCGCTTTGTTCCAGTTTGGCACACATGGTGAAGAAGGGCAATAAAAAGCTGACTCTCGTATGCAGCTCCAGACCACACACAAACTACTGTCTCTATTTTAAAAAACAAAAAAGTGTACATAGGAGTTCGGAAAAGAAAGAGAGTGTGTTTGCTACATGTGTCTGGGTGTGATGCATGGTTTAGCCCCACTGGAGTGCTTGATGGAGTGTGCCCAAGCAAAACCGTTCTTCGGCAAATTGCGAGACATAAACTGAGTTTCCTTCTGAGGCATGAATGGGCTCGGAAAGCAACGATTTTGCAAGTTATAATTCGGCTTCATATCATTCTGAATGATATTAAACTTGGTTTTTCTGAGCATTGCTGTCGACGCCTCTTTTGTGGCTGTCAAATGCACAAGAGAGGATAAAAAGCGTCTGCCACACTTTTTGTTCTTGACCTTGCAAATCATAAATGAATCCAATACGTATCTGCTCACAATAAACGAGTGACACAGTTAATTGGCAAATTATATGCTTTGCCATGTCACACTGGCCATCATTTGCATTATGCAACCTTTTTTATGCAATTACTCTCGAGAATTTTGCCTGTGAGCTCTTCTTTCCTCTCATCGTCAGCCTTTTGTTGTACGCTGTTAAGCATGAAACGCCTTAAGCCTGCTCACACTGTTATACAAGACACGTCGCTCACTCACGCCACACTCGTTTTCATCCAGAAAGTTTTTAAGCCGGCTTATGAAGTTCCCTGTTGTAACACTTCCTCTTTATCAACATCGTCATCAACATCATTATCTCCTCATTTTGAGCAATCCGCAACTATGAAAATGTACTCATTGAAGATCCCTCTTGCCATCTTTATCGCTCAAGAACATCACTCCTTTATCATCGCCATCCTAATTCCTTGTGCCGTGCATGCATACCAATACATTTTTATGAGAGAGAGAGAGTAAAGTTCACTTGAAGGTTACTACACTCTTTTTTGATATGTTTTGCATGTTTTGTTTCTCTCGTCGCACTCCAGAATAGAATTGTCTTGGAATGAAAATGAAATGCCAAAAGTGAAACGATATGAAAGAGACGATTACACTCACACAAACTATTTTTTCTCCTCTCTCCCTCGCACTTTGAGGAGAAGTTGTGTACTTCCCATTCATTTGATTCAATTGCCATACACATATTTTTGCTGCCAGAGCGTTTTGTTGTTGTGTGAGTGATTGTGGCAGGAAAAGGCAGTAGGGAATTTGTTTGACGTTACTTGATGATTGGTTACGTTACCTTTACCCTTCTCTCACTCTTGCTCTGTCCTTTTTCCTTTCAGCTAATTCAACATTATGAATGTGCTCATGCCACCAGCACACTCGCAAAATGCTGAATGTGAGCCGAGCTTTGTGTGGTGTGCTCATATATACCTGAGAGAATGCAAGCATTTAATTCTGAGAGTGTGCTTACCTCTCTACTATATGTATTTTTCTTGGAAGCCGGCTTCTCGTTCCAGTGAACTGAGCCAACAACAACAACCAGAGCACACAGCAAAAACCATTTCTTCTCCAGAATGAGGGAGAGAGCTACCAACACTACTGTTACATAGTATGATGACGTGAGCTAGTGCTAGACTCGTAGACATGTATGAATATATACTAAATGTCTGATTACATTACTCGCAGAAATTCATGCGTTCTGCATTGGTGCACACGACGAGCATTTTAGGGAAATACTTATGGACACATATTTCGACAAGCAGTGTTACGTTCGGTACGATACTATGCAAAAATCCAACTGGATAATATACTTTCGTCTTGAACACATTCTTCCTGCTTCTCTCCTTCACCTTTATGCGCTGCTCATTTGCTACTAACTGGAATCTTGAGCGTAATCGTAATATATTAACATTGTGTGAGTTGCTGCTCATATATGTAACATTTTTCTTCCCTGGTCACTGGGGAGTGACGAAAAGTGTGCTCTCTCTCTCATACTTTAATTCAGCTCGAAATAACTGAGATAAGCATTTCTATATACACGAACACGTTTTCCGACAGTAGCTCAAAGTTTCTTCATAATAAAATTATAAACGGTGAGAGAAAAGCTGTGAGAAAAAAATTGGCTGCTTGCCTCACGAATATTATATTTTTGGGGGATTTTTTTTACTGCGCTTCATGTCCAGTTATGTGAAGTGTTCAAGAAAAACTGGACTCCACGAGTGAATGAGCTCGCACATAAAGAGTGTCGGTTGCGTGGCGTTTTGTGTACCAACGTTTTCCCAAGTGGAGTCACTCACATTTCACTCGACCAGGGAGTCAGTGTCAGAGCTCAGCGAAACAAAAATGACAAAGGGAAAAACAAAGGCGAATTCTACGCAGAGTTGGGAAAGAAAAAAATAAGTACGTCATTCTCAAACTGACAGCCTCAACAACAACAGTTGAAAACAATACAGAGTTACTACACATTCATTGGATTTAAATAGTCCGGAGAGACTGAGAGCGAGGCTTGTCTGTGGACTCTTGTGACGGCTAGTTTATAAAAGTAAACATTTCATGGCATTTTTCCTACCAGAGTTCAACCCAATTCCAATGACATCACATCAATTGTGTACACCTTGATATTAGTTGCAACACTTCTCCCTTTGTGCTTGTGTCAGTGCCGACAACGTTGCTTCCTCAGACGTCGAAAAAGCGAGAGTTTAATTACAGCCATGTTCAATAAAATGTTCTCTGTGTGATACAGTGTGCGCCATGAATTTTTCAAAGAGTTCACTCGTCCTCTGGAAAAGAAGGACTTTTCAATGAGTTCTCTCCTCTTTAGCAAAACAGTTCTAATTTTCTACTCGTTGGGAAACAAATAAGGTAAATGAATGCCCGACACATGTCAAAACTAAATTGGGAGTTCAAGTTTAATACAGTACGTATGTGCCTCCATGTTGTGTATTTTTGCGTTTGCGTTCCCTCATTTGTGGTGGTTCTTTGGAGCGCGTTACTGTCAGTCAGGTGTGCATACGTGGTAATCACACTGGGGAAATCCCTGCGTGTGGTTCTTTTCCAAAGAAATTATTATATTCAAGGGGAAATCAGATTGTAACTCGCACAGAAACTAATTAAATTTTTATGCCTATACGCCATCCCCTGAACTCAGTCGTGAACACGGCGTCATCAACATAAAAAGGCGCACAAACATAAAAATCTTTTTTTCTGTACGTCTCCTCACAAATACTAAATATCCAATCCATACTATTATGCATTTTTGATTACTGCAATTGCTCATTGTTTTGGTTTAATTACGGAGTTTATAAAAATCAAGGGTGCTGGAAATCATTACCATATTTTTCACAAAGACTAAGCTCCTCACCAGTTCTTCCAGCAGGCAGAACAAATTTGATGAGTGTTCAAGTCTGCACGAGATTTTGTGGCTAGAAGATTTCCATACAGGAGAAATATAGGTTTGCAAAATAATCAAAGGTTGCAAAAAATTTGCCTAATGTAAAACAAAAATGCACATACCTATATATACATACATACATTCATATTTATGTACATCAATTTCGCTAACGAGAGTGTACCATTTTGATTACTTTACGATAATCGCTACCATACGTATCTCATCTCTGTTTAACATGCCGACTCACATTCTCTTCTTGTCGCACTTTGTTTACTTGTGTCGTTGACGTTGTTGTCGTTGTGCGAGTGTGAGCGTGTCGATAACTTGTTTGAGCATGATTATGATAATCAGTCAAAAATTAGTACCGCAAACACATCCGCTAATGACAAATGAGTACAACGGCTTCCTTATAGATCTCCTCATTTACAAGATTCCGATTTGTACGTTGTAAATTATAAGCAAGGTGATTGTTGCCAGCGTCTGGAAAATTCCAGTTGCACCACACAACAATCGTCTTTTGTACAACGAACTGTGTGCACGACGCATTTCATAAAGCATTCCTGCTGGTACTAAATCCCCTCACACTAGTACACATGTTTATATCAGTAGCTAGACTTATACAAAAATGCTATCCAAAATGGAGGTTACTGAGCCGAAGCTTCTCTTGTGGGCACGTGTTTCAATTGAGCATCTCCAAAGCAGTTCGTACTCGTCAACGAGAGTCATCATCACTGTCAAATCAAAATAATGACACTCGTCCTAATCCAATCAATCTCGCCTACTTTTTGTTTACATAATCACATTTAATATTATGTCTGTATGCACAACACAATGAGTGTATAATTTGGTCTGACAAGACGAACAGGGAGATCGATGATGATGGAATTATCAGTTTTGAGAGGTCATGACATTGGAATACAATTGAAGACGACGAGTTCACTACCGGTTTTAGGTAAACAACATCTAAAAAACGAGCAGAGCATGAGTAAGACACCGTCATCATCACCGCCGCCATTATCATCAAACAACACATAAATCTCACTTTAGAATCGACACTCTACAAAGAATGATCCAATATTATTTCTTATCATGTATTGCGCTTTTTTTTATCAACTGTTGTTATTGTTAAAGCCATACATTCGCATCATTCATCCACTTCCTTCATTTTGCGCACATACTCAACTTCACAGCGACCTTTTTCCTCTCACACAAATACACAAAGCTCTCCGCATTTTGCGAGATGTTTGAAGGAAGACCAGAGTGCAACAGCCAACTGTGGCTCACACACACCGTCGTGTGGTTGTTGTATGCGTGTGTGCACGTTTCGAGCTTTGAATGGGCTCCTGGTCAAGTTGGGTTGGGAAGCGTATTTTTTTCGCTCTTTATAGATATTGGCAGATTTACTTTTTGACATTGATGAAGTAGCTTCTATTATGCTTTATAATAGGCACATCAGAGAGAGAAAAACGACCGAGTTATTCGCTCGTCTCTCAACACACACTCGCACAATATATCATATAACCATATGCAACCTGATAGTCGCGATGATGATGATGGCATGTCATATAAAGCATGTAGGTACCTAAAATGGTATCAAACCTATGGACCCCTCTCTCTGAGTGTAGTTCTATAAGTTTGTGCAAAACGTAACGTGAGATTTTCAAGACTGGGCTTGGTATCTATGTTATTGTACAAGGAGAGGATGGATGGGGCATGTGAGAAAGAAAAATATTATTGTTATGATTATTGGCAGTATTAAATTGAGCCTCAATTTAGCCATTCATCTCTCCCATTTTTTTTCTTTCTCTCCAATAATAATAATGTAATCCACCACCACATTCAAACACGGACAACAAAATATTTTTCGTGTTGAACAACCCATTTTCTGAACGGTTGATTCAATTCATTCAGGGCTTGGCGTTCCTATGTCCGCTCAATATAACCATTAAGATGAGCGATGATCCTGTTTTAGTTGACTCCGATGTTAGTATGATGTCTGTGTGACGACAAAAGACAAATCAGGGCTTGTGTTGTGGAGGAAAATGAACTCTCTGAACTGCGCAAGTCTTTTGTGAGTCAGTCACGCCATTCGCTCTTTAGGTTCACGTCTCCACACAAAGAGGTTGACGGCAAAAGATTGCGTCTTGTTGTGAATTCCGCAATCCATGAATTTGCCACTTGTGGAAATCAAGTTGGAATTATGACCTCTCATCATCCTCTTTGAGTTGTCATCATGCTGGTAGACATCCGTCAAATCAAAAGTAGGCTTAAGATGACGTTTTGAGAGATAAATTAAGCTAGATTACTCGATTTGTTCCTCCCTCTCTCTTTCTTTGGTCTCTTTTAAAAATAGTCAAAGGAGAATTGAAAATGATTCATGCGGTTGTTGTTTTCTTGATGGAGCACGACTTGCCTCCCTTTGCTCTCCTTGAAGAAAGAAGAATCCAGTTGCATTCAGATTTTTCCTCTTTTAAATTCGTTGATGACTTCAAGACATTCTTTAATCTCAGTTGCCAATTACAATGTGGTATATATAAAGACACGACGACGAAGGAGAGAGTGCACACAGTTACGTCATTTTTGCAGTCGATCTGGTTTGTCAGTCGTCAGAAATTGATATATTTACTTCGAGTGCACAACTATTTTCACACAAAAATGCAGTGAGTGAAATGTGAAAATAAATATTTATCTTGGGGCAAAAGCTGATCCTCTTTGAAAGTCAGCAACAAATGCAAAAAATGGCCAACGAGAAGTGGGCCACCATGGCTCGGTGCTGTGGATTGGAACCGTCGCTGTGTGATTGACTTTTATGAATTCGGGTTTCACTTTGGTGGCGAAAAAAGAAGGAAAATAGAAAATACTCAGAGCTAGAGTGAGTCTACATTTACAAATCCATCAGTCAAAAACAAGTCGCAAGAAGAAAATCGGAGCAAAAAACTTGCTCCATTATTGTTTGATTCGACGATTTGCTCCTTCTCCCTTTTGTTCTTCACTTGAAAACCCATTTTCCTTTGTCAATTACATTAAACTACCAACTTTATAGTCCATTCAAAAGGTGCATTTTACACACACATTTTTTGTATGGCAAACACCAACTTTGCAGTACAGAGTGTCATAAAAGTCTCAAGCACATATTCTCCCGATCGTTGAAGAGTATTATTGTCCGTATATCAAGCAGGCGTATACATTTCTGTGCAACGAAAACTTGTTAAACACTTTTTGAGCAAGTCATCCCGGAGCAAGAAGAAATCGCTCAACTTTTGCCATTCTAAATAAAATAGTGATTGCAAAAATTCTCAGTCTCGACAAGTGTCAAACTTCTTTGCGATTGGTGAGAGAGACGAAGAAGCATTTCTTTTTTAAGCGAAGAAAAATACCGAACACAACCTCGGCCTTGTTTCTTCTCCATTCATTCGAATCGCAGTCATAGTCTCTCCTCCAGTTTATTGACCAGAAAGAAGGGGTTATTGTGTGTACTACGTAATTTGTGTGCTCCTTCGTTGTTCGCCTTAATTTGTGAGAAGCGACGATCCCAAGTCGACGGAGAGAACAAGAAACCCTTTCGCTCCTCTGGTGTGAGTTCGCATTTCACGAAAAAGTATATAAATTTTGATTCGCATAAGATGACCTTTTGCAAAAAAAAAGAAACGTACATACATAAGAGAATCTGTAAACTGTTACACATTTCTGTTTCACATGCTTGTTAGTCACATTTTTTATTCCGTCGAGCCCACAACATAACGGAGCGTGTAAACGGAGAAGCATTACAAGGCCACCAAAGAGAGGAAGGCTCTTCCGATATATTTTTTCCTTACAACAACAACTTACAACAATCTCGTTTGACAGTTTGATTTCAACCGTGTCAATTCATAGAAGCGTGTGAATATTTTCATAAAATATGCCAGCACAAGATCCAGTTCTCCTTCATTTATTTGCACAATTTTTCCTAAAGATTTTATCATACGAATTGGATTAGTCTGAGCACAAGTTTTGATAATATTTTTTGAGTTATTTTCTTGATCGTTTGAAAATAATATGCTATCAATTTCTGCGTGGTCAAATACGCCACACATTTTCAAAAACTATCCCATTCATATTAATTTACTCGCATTCATTTAAAAATGCAGAATCCTCAAATTTTCAGACACTCCTACTAAAACGTCTCTGACTTCCCGTGAAGAGAGTCGACGCAACGCACTTTTGACAGTGGTCCGATTCTCCATGTCCAGAATATATAGAGCACACCATATCACCGCTATGCATTTCTACTCTAAGCATCTGAAACACAGCCAGAAGAAAATACTTGGCTCTCTCACGTCGTCCTGTGTAATACACCTCTGAGCACATTCAGAGTCCATGGCATGCACACTATTTGGTTGGAACGAGGTAAAAAAAACTGAGCGAGTTTCCTCCAAAAAAGCTGTGTTCTCCTATATCGCGACTTTGTGGACGACGATCCTTCGCTCAAAGTTTTGCAATGCTACTCACTCTCTGTTTTCGCAAGCTATAATACTCTCGCACACGAAACCTCCTATCTACGAGTATCTCTTATACGTTCTTTGTAAAAATGGAGTGAGCTTGTGTGATCCATCCAATTCTTTTTTATATGACTCCTTCTGTGTGTTCTTCCATCCATGAGTGTGTGTATCTGAACAGAGAGCTCCCATGCTCGATTTGTGTGTGCACTTGTCCCGCAGCTCAGATCATTCTCTGAGAGAACAGAGTAGACCAGAAAGTGAAGCCTTGCTATTTTCTCTCAGAGTCCGGGCTGAGCACACAGTTGCCACTACTTCACCACTCTGACGAGACCAGAGTCAAACCTTCGCTGTGCGAGAATATATTGTGGGAACGTTTTGCAAAAAAAATCATATTAAACAAAGCTCTTTCTCAAAAAATTGTACGCGTTCTCTCCAATCCTTTTCCCAAAGAAGAATCTCCCTTCTTCACGAAAAAGCATGGAGTTTGTTTTTAGATTTCAGCATTTTTAGAGCAGGGCCTCAATTTCATTTGTTTTGCAGGTGGCGGAGATGGAGTAATAAATTAAAATTGTTCGGAAACAATTGTGAATCTCATTTCAACCCGAGGATGTTTAATTACGGAAACACCGCTGTGACACGCGAGAGTTGAATAGAACTTATATGAAAACCAAATTTTGTGAGACTAAACAACACAAAATATTTGCAGATTCAGTGACTCTCATCCAGTCAGTGTTTTGTGTGAACTTTTCAGTTGTTAATTTGACGTGACTACATATTTAACTCAATTAATTGTGAATAGGATTGTTTATTGTTTACTTGGTTGCTCATTGACCGTTTTTACAATATAATTGCTTCTCACAGCAATTACTATTGTTATTCCAATTAGTGTGGAAGTATTCGCCGTTTGTATTTGTGAGTAGTGAAATCGGAACCAGTGTTTGGACATTTGCGTAGTTGTAAAATGGAGGGGGCTCTTTACTCTTTGAGCTCGTTATCAACGGAGTAGCGAGACGAAAACTATAGGGCAGGTATACCACAAGTATTATTACTTCAAGGAAACAAGAGAACCCCGAAAAACTCATCTAATTGGAGATCAAGTTGGAAAATCTCATCATATCTTCGACACGGAACAACTCAGTCGAAGTTAATTCGTTTTACTTTCTCTGGCCTAAACCAAGTGATAAAGAAAATACCTGAGTGCTACAGTGCGCACATTTCTCTACCTCGATCATGAGAGTGAAGTCATATCTTTATTAACGGAGCATTTATCATTTCCCCTTGTCGTCTCACGATCTGTTGTTTTCCTGGTGAGAAATTCTTCACGAGATCACAGCGCCTGAAATCCGGGCACACAGCTTTCTCCGCTTCACGTCGTCCTGAAGAAAGCAGATATCATTTTTTGACTTTTTCTCTGATGAAGCAGAACAACGAAGGTGGTGCTGAGTGAGAAAGCGAATATGGTGGAAGTAACGGTGGTGCTAGAGGTGTCGACGATGATGATGAGGGTGGCTCCAGCAACTCTTTGTCTTCCGACTGATAGATTTATTGACTATTCTCCAAATTATCTGCAACTTCGTGAGACGTAATAATAATATCCTGCGGTGCTGGAGATCCTTTCCGTGACTCCGTCGCTGGTTTTCGCGGTAGGAGAAAGGAACAACTCTTGAAAGCGAACTTGGACCACAAACAACAGCTTTTCTCTGCAAAATAAATTGGCAATATTTTGATTGCACAAATCTTGTCATTCCCTCGAATGTGGAGGTAATAACAGCTCCGTGCACAGTGTTACCAGTGAAGGTCTCAACCTCCCTACCCACACTATGGGAGTAGTGGAGAGGAAGCCCAGGATGTAGACGGGTTCTACTGCGACGCGTCAGCGGTTAAATCAGAGATTGAGTTCTCCAGTGTGGAAACCTCGGGTGGTAAACAAGGTAAAAATATAAAGATTCAGAGGCAGAAACATGGCAGATTATTACACTCTTCTCTGGCCAACTTGTCAGTTAAATTTACGCTACTTTTTGGCAGTCGGTTGACATTTACAGTAGGTTACCTTATCGTTGTGTGTGGCGTCACCAAAATAAGGAATTTGGTGCTACCCCGAAGTGAACGTAAAAAAAAACGTCTCGATTAATCCTTTAAAAACTTGTCAAATGTCAACAAGTTTAGTTCGTAATATGTTCTGAAAGTTTATTAAAACACTCTTCCATATTTTACTGAGTCATCGGAAGGAGACACTGTATTGATATTGATTAGGGAAAGGCACGAAAAATAACATATTTTCAGACAATTTATTTTCTGTAGGTGTGAGTGTGTGGTTACAGTGTTTGTATAATGCTTCCAGCTCCACCACGAGAGCCAGTAATTTTGCTGAAAGAAGAGGACGAAGATCAAAGTCAAAGGTTAAAATGAACCAAGAGTCAGCCTCATTCTGAATGTACATCGCAGCAGAGGATTGATTTACGAAGTAGAGAAAAAAAATAAGCCGTCGTGTATTGCATTGGTGTGTTCACTCTTTGTCATACATAATAATCCTTCCCTACTGAGTGCTTGTGTCACTGTTGTGAAGCCACTCGGCTAGCTACAACTTCCTACGACACACGGATCCAAAGTTGAAAGTCCTGTAGCCTTTGGTCAGAGAAAAGAAAGAGAAGCGGATTTTTTTCTTCTGTTTGTGGGTTTCAACAATAGTCGACTCCTCACGGTGGATCCGACTATGAATAACGACACGCTCGTCACGCTGACTGAGATCCTACTTCCGTCCTCTGAGATTGACCTGATGTACGACAATGAGACCACGTCGCCAACATCCTTTCCTCCACATACGACGACGGAAGTGGGATTATCCACGTCGATTGGGACTGGTCATCGGGAGACTCATAGCAGTCCACCGCTCGAGGTAAGCTCCAGCCTTTCCTTTGCGTTTTCTCTAAAGTAGTACATATTATTATGGGATCCAGGTTTTCCATTTTGACGGTTCTTCCTTCATGCTGTCCGATTTGCCTTACTTGAGGATAGAGCCGTTGACAGTTCGTTTCCGGCTACGGGAAATGAGAATTTGTAGGTGAAATTGGAAGCGGAAAAAAGTCGCGATTGCGAATGTAAATATTTCCGCACCAGAGCAGTTTAATCCAGTAGTAGCATTTTTCAACTAAAAATGAAGTAGCATTGTCATTCTGCAAACAAAGCGTGGAACCCGTGGGCCACGAGGTTGGAATACTTGAGAAATGAGCTACAACAGCTACTTATTTATGCATTGTTAGTCCTCATTTAGTTTGTTCGTCATGCAATACATTACACAAGTACATATGTGTATTTTTTCAATAGAATTTTATATAATGACTAATAATATTGAATATTTGAAAAAGGGAAACACATTGGTAGTATAAGCAGATTCTTGATTTTGAATGACAACTGTTTGAATTCTATAATTAGCTAGTCAAATAGTCCAAAAATTTGTTTACCTAAGCCGAAACATTTTCGCTTGGGTTGAGGCAAACTCACGAGCCGCAAGACAAGGGCATCGGACAGTCTGCTGAGCAAACACTCCAAAAGCTTACAAGGATTGACTTTATTTTTGGTGAGACGAGGCACAGGCGCTGAAAGAACTATCAAATTTTGCCAAGTGTGCTTCTCCGATAAGTGTGTAGGTATGTGTGTTTGTAGGCATTTTTATTTAGTATATTATCTGTCTTTTGCCTTTGATCTTCTGCCCCTCCTCATTTCATCATGAGCGACTCCACATGTGGACAATGCAAAAAATATAGCTTTTTCTTGGCAGCTTCGAAAGATGTTCGAAAACTTTGGGATTCACTTCCATCTGGTGGTTCGAGCTTATTGAGCTAGGGCTAGGCTCTGTGTCGTTATTCTCGTTATCAAATGCCAATATCATTTGGCAACGAAAAAAATGATGTTTCTCATGCACAATGCAAGAAACGTTATATGCTAATATCTCCCGATGTGCTGGCAAGGCTCGGTGTGAACTTGAAAGTTTATGCAATACACTGTATTTGTGCTGTATGGGAAAATACATGAGGCGATAATATAAATGTTGTTGCCGGCTCAATGAGGCAGACATTTGCTGCAGATGTTTCTCGTTCCTCTTGTAGAAAATCATTCAATTAAATTCCATGACAAGACATGGCACGACTTGCAATAGTTTCTTTTTTTGCTATTAATGCTTTGCGCACTTCATTAATGTTCAAAGAGACCACTGACGATAGAATTTGTGTCTAAAAGGATACGACTCGCATCACTCGAATGAAAACAAGGTGTGCATATATAATTGTAACTCAGAGCCTGCCACAAAATCCAGTTTTTTTTGCTGTACCAAGAATACCAGCAGTACAGATGTGGAATTTGCTGTAAGAAGAAGGGGCCAAGCCTCTAGTAGTGTTTTTCTTTACGAAGCCGGATGAAAACGGCAAAAAAATAATGTGAATAGTTGAATTTAAATTATTATTATTTTTTGCAAGACGGGCACACTTGTTTCTTCCTTCGGGCAACGTACGAAGTTCATCTACCACGATACGAACGTCTTCAGTTTTGTTTACCCAGACCATGCGCTATACAGAAGTGAGCAATGAATTGGATCTAATTTCTTGTTGAACAATAACGTATATAAAGTGGTGCTTAGAGTATGCTTTCTTGTCACCTGGAGGCATCTTCTCGAGAATGGAGTGTGGCAGTTTTGCCCACCATTCAATATGCGATTGACCTGTAATGACCTGCTTCACTAAGGATTAATTTCCTTCGTCAACTTCACGAAATGTTACTCTTATGCAAATTAAGAGTTGTCGTATGAGTCAGCTCTAAAAATATACTGGGTAAGAACGCTATTAGTATAGTTGCTGACGACTTTTTATTGTGCTCTTCAAAACGCAACTCACATTTTAACGGAACTAATGGACTCTGCACGAGAAAAATGACTTCCAGATTTGGGACAATCTCGTCATTTTGGTCGCCGAGCACCGAGACACTTGCTACATTATCGGAGGAGTCTTTTATAAACTGGGGCGGCTACATTCTTTCGGTGTTATTTTTCGTGTGCATGGCCAACATGAAGCTAGTCGTAGTTGTGGCCGTTACTATAAATGAAAATGGAAGAGGATAGGGAAAAAACGGAGCATCAACAGCGTTTTCCATTTAGTTTACAAAAATATCTTGCTCTCCCTCTTTCTCTCTCTCTCGTGCAATTTAAATTTTTACAACATTCGTACAATATTATTCTTGTATGCTACGTGTTACAGGATGAAAATAATTCTTTTCAGCACGCAAACCACTGTAGGATTTTCATGCTTACTGGCTTGCAGAAAAACAGCTTGGACTGTTGTTTTATATCTGCGTGCAGACGAAGAGTCGTCTACAGCGCGTACCATATGTACTATTATATGTAGCAAAGCGATTTGAGATCGTTGCTGTCACCATAAATGTCAAGCTGTGAAAGATATGAAGCAAAAGTTAATCTTCAATCCTCTCCATAATCATCATCAGATTTCTTGTTTGTTTGCACTGTCATTCATCAGTTGTCGAGTGGTCTTATTCAATAGCTTGATTGAAAAGGTTTGAAGATGATTCATGTCTTCAAATCCGAGCGATGGATGATGATCATGACACGATCTTGACTTGTCCTTTCTTCCTCCCTCTCTTTAGTGTAACTAATCACTTTAGTAATCAATTATGTCTGATAATATGAATTAATTGAATGAAGGTTGGAGGAAACGTGAACGCTAGCTTAAAGGAGTGGTCAAGGTAAATGGAAGGTGTGAAGAGTGAAGCTGAGAATTATGGCTCTATTCGCATTCTGACATAAAGTTAAACGAGTCAAACTGTTTTCTGTTTTTCATGTTTTTCCTGCATTTCATCTGACCTTCTGGGGGTAATGTCTCCCTGGCGTGTGCGTAAGCACGTCATTCGCAGACGAGATAATTGCGAGATTTAAGTAAAATCTTGGCATTATTCTGGAAGGTTAGGAGGTTGCTCAGCATCTATAAGGATTCTCATGTTGTCGATTTGATTTAGGTTATTACTGGAAACGTGAGAGTAGCAATGGTTTGCAACTGGAAAAAAGCGGTTGCCTATGTATACTGAAGGAATACTTTTTTTAAGCGAATCACTCCGAATATTTTTAGCAAGACAGCAAACACACTGGCGGACCACCCACTCCCTCCATCTGGTTTAATTGCATGGTTCACTAGTGAAAGGTCTTGAGCATGTTGTGTGTGTGTGGACATTTAAAGAAATTGTTGTAGCATTACTGCAGCAAATGAGTCCTCTGGGATATACAGGGAAAGAAAAGAGTCTAAAAAGACACGAGGACGACTCCAGTTTCCTTCTCATTCGTGTAGCTTTTGTTGCTGGTGGATGTTTGCTGGAGGAGATGAGAAAAGGGAATGAAACTTGAGTTGTCCCTCGATGATGATGACGATGATGTTTGTGAATGAGGCAAGGAAAGNCCAGTTTCCTTCTCATTCGTTTAGCTTTTGTTGCTGGTGGATGTTTGCTGGAGGAGATGAGAAAAGGGAATGAAACTTGAGTTGTCCCTCGATGATGATGACGATGATGTTTGTGAATGAGGCAAGGAAAGCTCAAGAAGACAGATAAAATCTATAAATTTGAGATGAGCTGAGACCGTCTTCATCTCCTCCCGCAACATGAGGCAATACACAGGAATAGATGCTGGAGGCGCGTGAGTGTTGTCCATTCTTAATTTCGAGAGTTCCATTCATTCATTATATTCGTATTGTATTCAAAGGCTGTGTGAAGGAGCACAAAGTGAGCTTCAGAGTGGTCTCTTCTCTATCTCTCTGTTATTCTTGTTTGGACTGTGAAGTGCATTGTTTGCGTGCTTTCCTCTCTGTCCTCGGCTAGTGTCTCACTTCTCATCATCCGGATTAAGCAACTCAGATGAGAGTAACTACATGGTGTGAGTTGGTCTCGTGGTGGTGATGTTCTCAGAGAGAGCCTTCATTTATTTAATGTGGAGCCCAGCAGAAAGAGACAATCATGAAAGCGAGCTTAATGACTAATGTTACGAGCATAATCATGATGAAGATGATCATTATGGCGTGTGTATACGTGTGTGTGTGTGTAGAGCCCCTCGCAGAGAGAAGATTTCCTTTTTGTCTGAGAAAGATCAAAATGGAAAGCGAAGCTGGCACCTCCACAGAGAGGAAGAAACTCGAGTAAATACACTCAGATGCATAATATGACAGGCACTCAGGGTAACAGAAGAAAAGAGAACTGATGGATGTGGACTCTCTCCAGTTACTTGAAATTAGTTTAACACGATCAAATGGCACAAAGTTGAAGGAGACGGAGGACGGAGATAGAGAGACAGAGAAACAATGAAAATGAATGTCTTGGTTTTTGTTACACTTAAGTCATCCTCTTTCTCTCTCTTTTTTTGCATTCAAGAGAAAGCCGTCACGTTGACTCAATGAGAAAGATGTAGTTGTGTGCTTTCCTGGAGGATTGGAGAAAGGAGAGACGACGGCATACTTTTCTCGTATTTCTCTAAAGCTTGAGGGCACACACGAAGCGAATAATTTATCAGCCCGCTGCGCTCTCTCTTCTCTCTTTCGTCTTCATCCTCTTCAACTCATTTCCATATTCAATATATAAACTATCCTCTCGCAGACGGGGGTTCATACATTTGCAGGAGTTTTGGGACTTGTTCTGGAAGGAAAACGGAGATACCTCTCCATCTTCCTTTAACTCGTATTATGTTGAGATTATATGAGGAGAAAATTTGCCAGAATTTCCTAGACCATGCATAATCCTGTTGGTGGTGTCTATGCGTTAGTGAAAATAGATGAGTTTTTCGTACGGCATCGACAACATTTCCATTCCTGATCTTTCCTCCCGCATCACATCACATCTCAGCAGACATGACACACAACATTGTGTATTGGAATATTGCGTCATTTCTCGCCTCTTGTACACCACAAAACCATGTTTAAAAATCGTGTGCAATTTATTGCTTTCTAATAAAAAGGGTTTTAATCGTGTCCAAGTTCCTTCAATGCTCTGTCCTTGTTGGAAATGGCAAAGTTGAGTTTGAGCACGGAGGCGGAGCATTTAGTATGCAAATTGTCATCATCAATTCTTGAGAAGAAAGTGAGCACACTTTTTCTCTCTTGCTCGCTCTCTCTCTCTTTCTACTAGTCCTTGTATTGAGGTTAATTGCAGCAAAGTTGTTTTCAACTTGTGCTCCTACTTGTTTGTATCTTTTTGGAAAGCAGCGCTAATTGAGAAAGAGGCAAGAAGAAAGATAAAGAGAAAGTCAACTACTCCTCAGCTCATGTGAAAAGAAAACACATGAGAAGGGAGGCGTGCTTTCTCGTCAGATCTCGTTAGAGGGAAGGCAAGATGAAAGTCGGAGACGAAAATGATAAACAAATAAAGGGGAATTGATTTGAAACACAACAACAGCAACAGAAGCACAGTACAGCTGGAAACCTAAGCGGACAATTAGAGAAACTCCCGTGTGTCTTCCTGGGTCCAGAAAGTGTGTACCCTCAAATGTGTATTTTTCGTGGAATAAGTGTGCGAATACGACTTGTTTTATGAAGCTATCGCTGTTGAGCGTTTTCCGGCCTGTGTTGGTAAATGCGTGCGATACGCGATGTCAATTTATTTCTACACGAAAGGACTTTGTAGACGAGATTGCGCATTAGATCAGCATCCGAGAGACACGATCACAACTGGTTCTAATCGAATCTGACATGTTCTTTCAGCATAATGTGAATCACATTGCGAGTCGCTGTGCTGTTTCTCTGAAAATTTTGCTCGCAAATGAGAATGAGCGTCAATCTTGTCTTTGCTTTTTAGAGAAAACTTTAAATGATCTAGTGTAATTGGGGAGTGCTTAGTTGAAGGTCTGTGTGTACGAACTTTCTTATTTACAACGTTTTTTTTTCACGTCCCAGTTATAGTGTGTAAGTAAACATTGTACGACATCACATTTGCAGACAACCATATCTAATTCGAAATTCCTTTTCGACAAAGTTTTTTCCTGCGAAACTCTCGTAGGTACATGGTACGCTGTAAGAAAAGTCTG
Organism: Alloscopus bannaensis; assembly: GCA_027743745.1. Taxonomy (NCBI): domain Eukaryota; kingdom Metazoa; phylum Arthropoda; class Collembola; order Entomobryomorpha; family Entomobryidae; genus Alloscopus; species Alloscopus bannaensis. Next base: position 17,770 of record JAHZMW010004681.1, read on the forward strand.
TAGGTCGTAAGCAAACACCATGATTTACTTTATGAAAAACACTCATGCTGTAATCATTTGATTTGGACGTGTAGGCAGAAAATGTACATTTTCCCCTCCTGTATCCGACGGAGTGAAAATGATGGACGAAGTGAAAGAAAAAATACAGACAACTATATAGGATTTAGATAATATAGACTCGTAGTTACATTTCGTAATATACATAAGTATTCACTCGGCTTGAGAAACAATCTCCATAATAATAAAAAAATCTCTGAGCGAAAAAAGTGTCAGCTTGAGTTTGATTTGAAAAGTTTCGACTGTCTCCGAATGAAAGTTTAAGTGTTGGAAACGTTCACGCAGTAAATATTCAACGATTCCTCTGTTGCAATTTAAAATGTGGAAGATGTCTTTCTGAAGAATTTTTTTCGTGGTTTTCTTCTGCGAAACGAGAGAGATCATGAAATCATGATGGTAGTAATGATCCGAGTGCTGTGACGATGATGATGATGGTGATGATATTTATGGCGGTGAATGCTCTCAGATCTGTGAGAATGTGTGTTGAGAAAGAGTTTTTTTTTGCGAGTGGAGAGTGAGTGATGAAATACGACACGCTTCTCTTGTTGTGGATGCCAGTACGACATGTAATCGGATTGTGAAGGAGACTTGAGCCATGGAGAGTGAGTTGTGATCGTATCGACACCACTTTCCCTGCATTTCTTATCTCCTCCTATTCTTATTTCATCGACAACAAAACTCCCGTGCCCTTATTCCTTACCAAGATTTTTGAGCAAGGGTTTGCCCGCATATTTTTATTCGGAAGAAATACAATATACAACTCTCTTGGGGTTGTCTAGTTTTGTGTCAGAAATTGCTTCGTAGGATATTCTAGACTTGCATTATTATGTCCTCTGGCGATGAAGGCACATTGACGAAACGTTTTTTTCGCATTGGAACCCGTGGATTTTGTGTATCTACGGATTTTTGATGAGGTTTCCACGTTGGAATATTCAGTTATTTCCACAACGACTTGCTTGCAGGTTGACTATGTGATTATACATATTGATGTTTTCGTGTGCGAAGTGAAGGGAAAGAGTTTCTGAAACTCTGATCAACTCTCTCACTCACGAAGTGAGGGTGTGTGTCTATATATTGCGTGGTGGCGTTGGTTAATGCGAAAACTTTGTCAAATCATTAAAATGTACAACTCTCTGCTCAAGGAGAAGTGGATGAAAATGAAAGAAACGTGGGAATCACAGGGATGTCTTTATGAACGTTTTCTAGCGCTGTATACTCATTCCCGTCTTGTCTGTGTGCACAGAGAACACCTTCTTCAGTCGAATGGATGCACACTCGCCTTCTCCGTGTGTTTCCGGGTGCCTCACACGAAAAGAGTGATCAAAAGAGAATGCCTTTCCCCTCTTCACTACGCTTGGACTACAGCGACTAGAGATGTTGCTTATTATTAGCTTTTCTATCAAGTCGACTTTGCACAAACACCGAATGCTGAGCGAGAGAGCGAAAGAGCTTCCTCCATTTTTATTTTATCTCTATGTCTCATCCTTTTCTCTGAGGCAACACACAAGCACACTCGAAAGTGGCAATTGAGAATTTAATGTAGCATATGCTTCACTCCCGTCTCTCTACTACACGATAAGGCAGGGAGTGAGAGAGGACGACTTTTGTGCAAGGAGTCTTTTCCGTGTGAGGGA
>JAHZMW010004683.1:0-21314 GCA_027743745.1 Alloscopus bannaensis
CTCCAAGTTCCCTCCATACCCTCCATACCCTCCAAGTTCCCTCCATACCCTCCATACCCTCCAAGTTCCCTCCATACCCTCCAGGTTCCCTCCATACCTTCCATGCCCTCCAAGTTCCCTCCATACCCTCCAAGTTCCCTCCATATCCTCCAAGTTCTTTCCATGAACTTAAAGTCCCCTCCATACCCTCCAAGTCCCCTCCATACCCTCCAAGTTCCCTCCATACCCTTCATAACCTCCAAGTTTTTTCTCATGTATAAAACCCTTGGATTTTGATGGAGAATTTTAGACAAAGTACTCATGTAAAAGTCAATTTATTTACTTATCGGTAAAACGGTAAATTACCGCTAAAAATTTGGTCGTTTTTACCGGAAGTAAATTCGGTAAATTTACCGAATTGCGAACCCTAGTCGTACCTGTATGCAAGTAAACTTGTACATAACTACATAATATTCGTTGTAAAGTAATGAAAATCTACGCTCGGCAAAGCCGATTTTTATCGCCACCTCCTATGCGAGTCGCATAATGCGACCACACGAATGTTATTGTTGGATAACAAAAATATGCTTTGTATTTGGTGTGTCATGCCCCTCGGTCATAAAATCCACTTTCCTACGCTTCACTGAATCCCTCTGTAAACAAAACGGAGATTTGTATATTTGCCATTTGTAAAAATCTTCAGTCGAGTTCGTCGAACGCTAATTTTTTATGCCCGATGTGCGTATGAGATTTGTTATGAATGAGATTTCCACGAATTAAGTGATCACCACCCGCCAACTTCTCCGAAACCAATAAATCTACATTTTATTCCTTTGAAAATGGCAAACATGATAATAATCTTTGAATGTATTGCGGTGGATGATGGTCGGAAGGGAAAACGTCAAGATTTCAAGATCTCCAAAGATTTTGAGGGTTGAGAATGGAATTCTAAGAATCGGCTCGTGGAAAGTCTCACAAGATCCAAAGTACACTTGTAACCAACACCATCGCCAGGGCCGGAACTGTGACACAGGAGCCTGAGCAGAATCGTCGAAAGTCTTCGATATCCCCGTCGGCATTCAAGGTGGCGTCAAACAAGCATAAGGATTTCTCCTCGCACTCCAAGTCATGAATGCACTCATCCTTCCGCTGTAACTTACTTCGGAGGCATAATTTCCGTCCACTCACCTCCATCGGTTTGGCTAGCTCGTCTGCGCAGCCACATTTCGTGTCATTTTTGCCACAGCTGAAAGCAGTGGCTAGGTCACTGATAACTGTCGCTCTTTGCTCGCCCTTTCCATCGAGTCGAATGAGAACGGAGATTGTGGCACTCCTGCAGGTGTCAGGGGCTGGGGTGCACGTGTCGCCAAATTTCATTGGAGCTGATTTCACCCATTCCGCGGTGGTAGCCCCTAAACGGGCTGCTAACTGGTCGGCTCTTCCTTCCGGAGGGAGTTCGCCCACAACCACGTTAACCAAAAGGAAGAGGATAAGCAGTGCTCCTTGGTTGAGTGCTCCGATTATCATACTCGGTCAGTGCGTCAATGTTTCAACGTTTGAAAATGCATACGCCACAAGCTCCGTGACAAAATTCTATGAAATGTTGAGAGGGCTGAGGAGGTGAGGATTTCAGATTGTCAACATGAATTTTATTACTAATTTATATAAACCATGGCATAATATACACTCTACAGTATTATCCACGTGTGACGCAATTCTCGGGTTGAAAAGTTTGCGTTTGTATTTTTGTGATGTGATCACCATTTCCAAACGTTTATGAATCGAATAAAACCAGAGTAACGCTGCGTGTGTAAAAAGCAAAGTATGCAATCCGGCGATGGTTTTTTAGGGATCATTTTACTCTACTAATAATGAACAGTGCTGAGGCAGAGTATAATTTAAGCAGTTGTTAGACTAAACGGGCTTTAGCCATATAAACTAATTTACTTCCTATATTTATTTTATTCGTTAGTGACTATTATTAACCATAAATACATGAAAAACGGAAATATTTCAAGAATCTATATTTTCCAACGCCAGTAATCTTCTGTTAATTATATGTGGACTTTATTCTAAAATCATCAACTGTCAATATTACATTTTTGACAACGGGGAAGGTTATACATAAGCAGTAAATCCTATATACTTGAAGTGATTGCAAAACTTGAATACAAAGAAGCAGAGGTGTAGGAAAACTTTGAAATAAACCAAGGTGAACATTTTTCTAGCTTTTCAGCTCTAAACGCAATCTGAAGACAAAGAATATTGATAGTGAATCCAATCAGCTAGAAAAATTAGAAACGCAACAATTCGAATGCGACTCATTTCGAATTTCTTCGAGTTCCACTCCACGCGTTCCGTTAGGCTAAGTTGGTCCCTGCGACACCGGCTGCACCACTTGCGGTTGTTGTACAATTACCACCGCTTCCCCCTCTTGGGACACTGGAAACAAAGGAAAAATTGGCCAATTTAACTTCACACAAGAACTTCTATACTAGTATTATGACTACGTAATTATTATGAAAAGGAACATAATACAATACCAGTACAAGCTGCAGCCCGAACTTACCGACGTAACACGCATGACAAATTCCAGGAAGATAGCAACAAATACTGAGTCCACAGTTGATACACAGGCTAATACCTATTCCCTTCTTGATAAACACAGCCAAGGGTGGCAGAAAGACGGCATTGACTTGAAGACACATATTTCCTATGGACCTTGAGGGCACACCTAAAAAACTGAATTTGTGTCGTGTCAGAGGTCAGAGTCAGTACTAAGGGTCGAATTTTAAACGAATACTAACGGCTCCGTAAGTATAAGTACGTACTTAAGGCCCTATCTCAATACATGGTAACTAGGTGCAACATAGTACGTACTTATACTTAAATCACTTTTAGCATCGGTTTAAAATTCGACCCTAAATGTCAACTACTGTCAAGTTCACGAGCGACACGACGAATCTGCTGTAATGCGCAGGCTGCATGGAAACCAACCCTCTCTCGCTCAATGTGAAAGGATTGTGAAAATGTACAAAGACGTACTATTTGCGATCAAGCAATGGGATGGGGGATGGGGGGTGCATGATCACACAGAGGAGAGATGGTACAAGCAAGGTCCGTGAAGCGCATAAGTTTGGGGAATCAGAAGTTTTTCCTTTCAAAACTTCGGAACAGAGAAATGGGGCGACAAATATGCATGACATTCCAATATTTATAAAAGTGTATACGAAAATGTTCATTTATTACTTGGTACACTAAACAAACGTCGCCCCATTTCAATTTCTTAAAAATAATTTTTTCTACTTCCCCTCTACCAGCGCCACCACCACCAATACCTTAGAAACCTCTTGCCTGTCCCCAGTCTTCGTCGTCATCCACCGTATTAGATGTGCTTTGAAGCTTTTAACAACCCAGTGCAACGATGTATAATGCAAAATGACACGAATTCAAATAAATTCTCAACCATCAGCACCACCATCGAAATTTTATTTCATTCTACAATTGAGAGTGTACGCCTAAATATATGTGTATCTTTTTTTTGGTCCCTCCGATGCAATTGGTCATCATATTACCATGTTTTCTCTTGTGTTCACTACGGTCAACTACGAGTCACTGAAATTATCCGTCAAGTAACTTAATGAACCGTGGTTGTGAGTTTTCCCACCCTTCGTGATGACTTCTACCAAAGCGCCGTTTCGAACTCCTTTCGGAGTGTCAAACCAATCTTGCATCAACCTAGACACATGAATCACACATTTTAATAATCAGTTCGTCATCCATGTATTTAATAAACTTATAACAATGTGCCTGAACAATTAAACTCTTTAAAATAGCATGGCTTCACCCTGAGACGTGCCCTAAAGGAGTCCAAGTACTGTAGTCGACCGAACCAGTTGAGAATTTTCGGTTGTTTGGAGTATCTGCAGTATTTTGTCGTGAAATTAATTATTTGTTCATTTAACAATTTTTGTCTTAAGTTTAATACCTAAAGTCCGCGGGAGCAGTCCAACAACCACGCAGTTCTTCGGCAAGCCACTCCCTTCAGCTGCCAAACTTTTGACGAGATGATGTACCGAACTCTAGATACAAAACGATTATCAAATTATTTCATTTTTTAAAATTTTTTAAATCAACGTTAGTATTCAACCTTTGCCATCCCGTAGCTAATCATCGTGGGCGTTGGTTCCAATGCTGCCTGTGCTCCGGTCATCACGAGTATCCCACCTGCCTTCAAAAACTTTCCGGCAAGATACGCCGCCACCGCGGATGACTCCACGCTTTGCTTCCCCATGAGGTCGAGAGATGAGAGAAAGTCATCCGACAAAATGTTCCCACCTGCCCAACCCCCAGAAAAATGTTCCCACCTGCCCAACCCCCGGCGACACAAATGATCCCGTGCAAAACTCCAGTGGTTCCATTCAGAGCCGCAGTCAGTTTTACTTCGATGCTTGCCGCCTAACAAGCAACCAAAAATTCGTTACTTTCTTAACTGCTTTATTATAAATCTTTCACTTTGCCTATGGTGTAAAGTTACCTGTTCAGCAGTTGTTAAACTTGATGCGTCAATCACGATGCTCAAATCGGCCCCATCATTTGCGCCTTGATCGACACTCGCAACCCAAACATTTTTGTCTTTAAAATGTTTCACAATCTCTTGTCCCAATGCTCCTCGTCCGCCGATCACAAGTAGTCGCCTCTTGTCTTCCATTTTGGTCCCTTACTCCTTTCACTAACAATGTCCTTGAATAAACTTTAATAAAATATTTAGTTCCTTTGAATTGAACAAGCTTACCCAAGCATCCAGACATCTACAGAAGCAACGCTATAATTGGCCTCCGCCCAAACCAACACCTTTTATCCCTTGTACACACAATGTGCACAAAGCACATCCCCATATTAATTCAAGGTCAGCCGTATCCTCCAGAAAATCTTCAGGAGAAGCATAGCTATATGCCCAATCTGTGGAATCAATGAGCTTAGAGAGAAGTAAATTATATTGGCAGTAGGCAACAAGTTTCATAGGAGAAAGCTATGTAATGTACTGTGAAAATATCGATCCACTTTTTCCGCACAAAGAACATCAGACTCACAAAGGAGAACAGGAAGCTTCAAGTGAATCCAAAAGAACAAAGTTACTCAACACAATACCAAAGTCCCAAAGCTTGTCCACAAGTTTTCTGTGTGTGTACAAGTGTAAAGTTTTCTGTGTCTACAATAATAGTCAAGTGTTTCTCGAATACGTTCAATCTTCATTGTTAAGTTTAATTTTAGGACGCATCAACTTAAAAACAGCTTGCCACGGCAGTTATTACAAATTCGACTGACAGGTTCGTGTCAAAGTTGCAATTAGATGTGAATGTGTATTTGTTTTTGTTCTAGGCCACCTTCTATAGAATGAATACTCGTGCCAATAGCAAATTCAAACAGGACATTTAATGAACGCAAAATGACTTGCTATTACTCTTCTGACAAAATGATAAGAACATATTATCTTCATGATTGATGGTGTAGTCAAAACTAAACATAAAAAACTGTATCGACGCAAAATGCTCGGAATACGAAATTAACAAGCATAGTGTCACTCTTTGTTGGAAAGCGTGGAGTGTTTTCAAGTATTTGAGTAAATGTCGTATGAATTTTGTTGAGCAAGTTTTAGTTGCAATTCATCCCATTCAAATGACTTATTCTGTAATCGAGATACGTATCATAATGAAAACCGTTGGTTCTCATGCTTGCAAATCCGGAGACAATGCAGAAAAATGTGAGAGTAGCAGAAATGGGCTATCAAAACTTAAAATTCCAAGCCGAGCCTTAAACGAGGGAGTACCAGCACAAATCATATTCAATGACAATTTTTTCATCCACTTTCGCGGTATGCTCATCCTTGGACGTATACTTGGAGTGATTCCTTTGTCTGGTGTGTTCCAAAGTTACAGCAAAGGGCTTCAATTCAGGTATCGAAACTGAGAGTATGATTAAGAATAAAGTGCAATGAATTGTAACTGCTACAGAACTTACTGCACCTAATAAATATTTCAGACTGTTTAGCTTCCCTAGATTACACAGCCTCACTTGCGTCATTCTTTTGACCTTTAATGCTATCGCGTATATGCTAAGTGCGCTAACTGTGTCGAAGAAGAATAATCCATCGGAAATTGCCCATTCTATGAGAGGTCCTATGTTCGCATCTTGGGGACTTTTTGTGTAATGTTTTCGTTTTACTCCCTTATTACACGTAATTTATGGCAAATGGAAATAAGACGGTCCTTGTATTTTGTTCAGGTACGGCTACTTCTGGACAAGAGGTAAACACTTGATCAAGTTTATCAAAAGTTGGGATAACTGTAAACCGGTGTACACCCTTCGGGACAGAAACCTCAGCTCAACAAGTATCATCATCAGTGTGTTTTTGTTCACGTCGTGCGTTTTGGAAAATGCAGTGCTCCACATGGAGTTCTTCGAAGCATTTGATAACATCAATGGTTGAAGCAGTCTCTATCCTGAATTAATTACCCTTTGAAGTTGGCAAAAATGATGAAATTTGGTTTGATTCAATTTTAGGACACAACAGCAAGTACGGAAAGGAACAGGGGAACGTTTCCGTAACTCAAATGTACTACTGGCGAGCTCACGAAGCCTGGAATAAACTACTGGGCTATCACCCAGTGACCGCTGTTCTTGCTGGAATTGTTCACAAGTGGGTCCTGTACAGCTGGAATTACATTGATGTTCTAGCAGCATTGGTTTGTAGGGCTTTGTACTTCAAATTCAAAGCATTATGTGACGTCGCTGGGGCACGGTTGCAGCCATCTGAATTATTGAATTTCAAACACGACAATTCAGAGCGTGTCACCTCAGAAATGGGTTAGAATGTCGTTTACTTGCTGTAGATGAAATTTAGTATTTAGTAACTGAAACAATTGATTAGATTTTATCTTTTCTCAGAGCGACAGGCTTGGACACAATTGGCAACGGATCATAAAATGCTTTGCAAGCTCCTAAGTGACGTCAACGAGTTCTTCTCGCCCCTTTTATTTATGTCGTATGCTGTGAACATTTACTTTGTCTGCATCCAGGTAAATTCTAAAGAAAAGAGAATTCGATGATGAGATCCTTTCACTTGTTTGCATATCGGTCTGAGGAATTTTCCAGTTACTGGGAAGCTTGAATCCAGCAGTCGTTAGCCACAGCATTGTCCACTCAATCTACGCCCCTTGGAGCTTTATTCACATCATCGTTCGGATATTTGTATTGACACTTTTTGCAGCCAAGGTCAATGTGTATGCTCACAAAGTTGGCGATCTCATTCAAAGGTGTCCAGCGGATGCTTATAATGAAGAGGTGAAACGGTTTTGCACTTTTATGTCCTTGAACATTATAAGTAAATGTAAATACAAAAAGATATGACGTCATTTGACACGCCTGACGCTAATTTCAGGTTGCAAAGCTGGACAAGCGTGTGAACGCCAATTCAAAGTTGGGACTAACCGGGCTTGGATGTTTTGTCATTACAATGCCTTTTATGTTGAGTATTTTGAATGTTGTGTTCACCATCGAAATTGTCCTTCTTCAGGGATTGTCCAGCACAAGCGGAGCCGTACCAAATTGTACAGCATAAATAAATGTGTCGAATGATACTGAAACTACAATCAAGTCTTTCCAGACCACTGGTAAAAGTAGTCAATATAGTGATCATTGATCAACTTATATGTGTACACGGGAGAAATAGGGAGGTTTGATGATAAAAAATTATATGCCATATTTGTATACCCCATTCGTGGCATAAACTGCACCTAGCATTCAAATGCCAAAGATTGTTGCGGCAGTTAATAATATTGAAACGAGTTCAAAGAAAAGGGCTCCGCACATACATACACTCACATATACCCAACAATTGCAATTTCTTGTTCTTTGTGTTCCTCTGCTGAAATTGGCAAGTACTGGAACTTTAAAGGTTATTACAACAATGGTAAACAACTTTTTGGCTGTGCTGTGGCTAACAAATTGAGTAAGCAGAAAATACATGTGAAATTGGTCAATCAAATGGTCTAAACAAGGGGCGTGAAGCACGTAAGTTTTTTAAATGTGTTATGTAAGAATCTTATAATTGGATGCAGTCCGTTGAAGGTATGGCCGTCGATGCTATTTCTTAAGTTGATTCCGGACTCAGGCAATTCCGTGACTGGGTTAAAAATAGGTGTAACTTTTTCTACTTTGAACTCATTAGCCCCTCATTTTAAATACTGTTTTTGAGAAGGTCCTGTCCTGCTCTCGAGGTTGTAAGCACCACAATGGAAAGCATTCAAGGGGTAGAACCTTTCAATAAAAAGTTGTATGTTGATCCTATATTCGAGTCTTCCTACACGTTGAACAATAAAAGGGCCACCGAGGTCAAAACAGAAGCACCTGAAAATCTATTTGTTAGTGTTCGGGGCTACTTGATACTCGGACGATTCCTGGGTATCGTACCTTTGTGTGGAGTGTTCAGCAAATCACATAATTCTCTGAGTTTCCGGTAACTCCATTACTATGTATTTACTAGCATAAAATTCGTAGTGAACAAAACACTTTTTGTAAAAATTACTAAACTTTACTCAACTAATTTTGTTCGTTCAGATTGTTTAGCATTGCAGTTGCTGGAACACTTTGTATTTGCATAATTATTGGCCTGAGTGTTGTATTAGCTGCCATTCGCACACTCCACGAACCAAAATCGAATGCCCTCGAGATAGCGAGATCGGTGCAACCGACTTTCTTCCAACTATGGAGTCTTTATTTGTGAGTCTAATCAAATGAAATATTAAAAATTACAAATGTAACAGATGCGTATGAACCATGTTGTTGGTTTGGTTTTATTATTGAAGATACTTCTATTTCGTGACCCGTTCGGAAGCCTTCCTAAACATCTTCACAACCTGGGAAAAGACCTCACTACACAACCCCCTAGAAGACCGGTCCTTGCACCGTGACGCCATCATTATACCCAGCCTCGTTTTCACTTCGGCAATCATAGAATATTTAATCGGACACATGGAATTTCTCCCTCAGTTTGATAATATCAACAGCAACGCCAAGTTCGGTAACGCCACCTCTTCTCACCAATCCTTCCTCGAAGTGTTCTACTGGCGAGCCTGCGGCTCCTCCTGGGGAAAGTATTTAGGCTACCATCCTCTCCTCGCTGTGTGGTCCTTTGTGGCACATGCGCTATGCATGGCTAGCGTCAATTATGTGGACGTCCTCATGATCATCTTTGCGAGAGCTTTGTACTTCAGATTTAGAAGATTGTGCGAAGTCGCGGTGGGAAAGCTGGGAAATAAAAATGTTGAGAATGGAAGTATGAAAGTTGAGTGCCATTCTGCAAAAGGTGAGCTTCTACGCTGATAATCAGCTCAAATAGATCAAAAGAATGGTCCAGATTTAGATAGAAATTTTTGTAGATCAATGGTATTGGGTTCAAATTGTGCAAGACCATGAAGCGTTATGCAGTCTGCTTGAGGCTTTCGAGTATTTCCTGTCGCCCCTTATTTTTGGCTCGTATACTGTCAACATTTACTATATTTGTATGCAAGTGAGTAATTTCCAATTATATGAACTTCGTAAGATTAGCTCGAGTTGGAATTGAGATTAAAGTATGAATGATTTCGGATAAATTCATTTAGTGTTAAAATGTCTTCATTTCGCAGCTTATGGACGGGCTATCCCCGGTGACAGCCGTGAAGAGCTTGGTGCACTCCATCTATGCTTTATGGAGTTTCTTTCATCTTTCGATGAGGATCTTTTTGTTGTCAATCACCGCAGCAAAAATCAATAGATATGCTCATGATATCGGGATTGTTTTGAAAAAATGTCCTATTAAATCCTACACCATGGAGGTATAGGTTAATCTCAGATTTACATGACACGATATCACTATATAGATCAGAGGAGAAAGTTGTGTTTTTGATGGTTTACAGGTGGCCAGAGTAGACAAACATGTTACATCCGGGCCTGACATAGGTTTTTCGGGACTCGGGTGTTTTGTTGTGACGAAGCCCTTTATACTCAGTATTCTCAATGTCATCTTTACCGTTGAGATCGTTCTGCTTCAAGGACTGTCGTCTGCCACCGGTCCGTGTCCCACCGCAGCACCAAAATAGGAGAGGATTTGTTTGAGACGATAATAGTAATAACTGTGCTAGTATTGTGGATATATACTTAAAAGATTCACTTGTTTTGTTATGATTGAGTAAACAACTGAATAAATAACGTTATTGACAATGCATGGTTGTATTAATTCAAATTATGAGCTGTTGAAGAATCAATTCAAGAAACATTTCTTTAAAAAAAATTTACCTGTTAGCAGGCAGGGTTTATTGATTTACCACGTATTATGTACAAATGGTCACGTACAACGCAAAGTTCAAACTTTCTGTAGATTTACGGAACCTCTTTGTTGATGTAATAACTATTGTTGTCTTCATTTGCTATGAATTTTACATTCCAAAACATTCCTCAGAATAGACACAAACTTTCCGAATGCAAATGGTGTCGGTACGACATTCACAAACTCACATAATAGATTTTGAACTTTAGGACAAACACATTAAATTAATCTGAATTGAATGAATCAGAAATTGGCAGACAACTAAGCTCAACCTGTTCTTACATTGGAGATCCTGTTGCAGTGCGAGTCAGAAGAGAAAGCGATGGCTACTGAAATTAGTACAATGTTCAAGGGTCTCAAATCCCGAATAAAATCGTCTGTAAATTCAGACAAGGAAGGGAATGGCACCGCTGACCCAAATTTAGACGAGCTGGACGAAAACGACGAAGGGGACGAGTTGTTCAGGAGTATTCGTGGATTCATGATTTTCGGTAGAGTTCTCGGGGTTATTCCTTACAAAGGCGTTTGCTCCTTTTCATCCTCCAAACTGCAGTTTAGGTAGAACAATGTAAGCCTACATTCCAGAAAATAATTATTACGTCTTGTCGTTAAATGCTTTATTTAAATTGTAGATGGATAAGCATCCCTTCATTTATTTCGTATGCAATTTTCACCATCCTGACGCTCAACGCGGTGCTTGGCATTCTCCGGTCACAGGAGTATTCGTGGATTCATGATTTTCGGTAGAGTTCTCGGGGTTATTCCTTACAAAGGCGTTTGCTCCTTTTCATCCTCGAAACTGCAGTTTAGGTAGAACAATGTAAGTCTGCATTCCAGAAAATTATTATGACGTCTTGTAGTTAAATGCTTTAAATTGTAGATGGATAAGCATCCCTTCATTTATTTCGTACGCAATTCTCACCATCCTGACGCTCAACGCGGTGCTTGGCATTCTCCGGTCTACAACCGCGGAGAAACGGAATGCATATCGCATCGCCCAATCCATTCGTTTGACCTTGTATTTCATTTGGGGGGCACTAATGTCGGTTGAAGGCTTTATTATACTCAAATAGTCCTAAATGTACAAATATGCAAATGAAGATGAGTTGTATTATAACCTATGCAGATACCTCAACTTTATAATTCGATGTGCTCCATTCTTCAATATGTTGCACTCCTGGAAATCTACAGCGATTGCTTTCACCAAACCTGATCTCAAGCTGAAACGAGACGTTCTCCTAATTTCAACTCTAATTTTGGTGTCAGCTATCCTAGAAAATATTACCCTGGACGTTGCGGTGTTTGAAGAAGTTGAGAAGATTGTGAAAGGTTGCGTAAAATGCATAAATAATTTCGAAATCATTCTTTCCAAACGAAGACACATACAATTTTTTTAAAAAAATTTCAGTCGCTAAAGGCATAAACAAGACCACTGTTCTGAAGTACTACTACGCAAACCACCAGGAAAACTGGTCAAAGTATTTCACATTCAACGGATTTCTACCGGTATTCATATTCATAATGGGGAAGTTCATTATGCTCGCATGGAACTACACAGACGTCCTCATTGCAATCATCGGAAGGGCCTTATACTTCAAGTTTAAGGTCCTTTACGAAACAGCAGGAGTAGTACTGATTCAACCGCAGAAGGAGAAGCCTCGCTTTTCCAATAACCCAGCACCTGATAAACCGCCCGGTAAATCCTTGTCGAAATTTCTGCTGTTTTATGTCAAACTGAAACATTTCATTTCATTAAGATCGTCCAGGTTGGATTCAGTTGACCAAAGATCACACGGCACTCTGTGAGTTGACTCAAGAAGTGGACAAGTTTCTGTCCCCGCTACTCTTCTGCTCGTACTTAATCAATATCTACTACATTTGCATGCAGGTTCCTCCAAACAAAACATACAGCACTGAAAATAGTGTAAAAAGGTAACATGAACAATACCAATACTTCTTTATTTAGCTCGTAGATGGTCTGATGGACGTGACAGGCTCATCAAATTCAGCCTATTCAGTCTACCGTCCCTGGAGTTTCATTCACTTGGTCATGCGAATGTACGTCATCTCCATTTGTTGTGCTCGAATCAACGTGTATGCTCATAGGGTGAAGGATCTGATTCAGAAATGTCCACCTGAGTGCTTCTCTGTTGAGGTAGACATTTAAAAAGCCTTATATTTCATGTCATGCATAAAAATTGTGTGACTGACTAGTGTTGTTTGCCTCATACAGGTTGACCGTTTGGATAGACGAGTTAATGGAAGCAGGGAGATTGGATTGTCGGGGCTTGGATGCTTCGTCGTGACAAAACCTTTCATTCTGAAAGTGATCGGTGTGGTATTCACGTTCGAAATTGTGCTCCTTCAAGTGTATCCCAATGCTAAATATTAAAAAAGTGTGGAAACGATTGGACTTTGTTTAGTTTGGCAAGAAAGTGCGTCTTAATTAAAATATGACAAGCTCTTGTGGATTATAGCATAAATTCTGGAACGCTCCAGCAACATGTTACATTGTACACTAACACACAGTTTCTCTGAAAACTAGATGCAACAAATAAAAAGTGACACAGTCATGTTGTTCCCGTTTGCTTGATATGAAAATCGTATGTGTCAAAATGTTTGTCCTCATTACATGGAGAAAGCAACCGTTTACACCTACTTCTAGTGAATTTAGTAGATTTGCATCTTTTTCTGTGGTACATAATATGGCTAAAAAGCATGTTTTACTTGTGCTTTAAAGCAGATGTGCTGTGTATTCGTATGTATCTCATTAGTTTTCAATTGACACGGTAAAACATGTTAGACTGGGAAACACCCCTCAAATTGTTCCCTTCCTTAATAACAGAAACTTAATTTGGATGTCTATTGAACGTGGAGGTCGATGTGGTAGGAATGACGTACATTTAATGATAGAAAGCATAGATTGTTGTGTGTTTGCGATACATTTTAATAATTGTGACAGATGACAATGCACAATCAGTAGATAATGCAATTGAGGGGTTGTAAATGCAAACACTCAACTTCAGTGTGGTGGCACACTTTCAACTTTGGGATCAACAGACTGGTCACTGTGCTTCCTTTTGACACGTTTCCCTTGAAATGGGCGATTCAGCTACACAATAACGGTTATAAAACACCATTAACGGTTCCATTGGATTAACGTCAGCGGGTGTCTAAAAGTAAATGCATATTGCGGTGGACCATTAGTGTGACGAGTGACATGCGATAAAATTTGTGAGAACAAATCACATAAATTAACAATTTTTTTACATTAAGTCTACTTTCGCGAAACTGTCCTGTCTCACAGTTTCAGGTTGACCATCCAAGGTTTTTTAAATAAAATTATTGAGGTTGGCACGATGGTTGACGATTTTCAATCATACTCCAACTTTTTTGGTTGCAAACGTCAGACTTGCTTCTTCTGGCTCCAGGAGTGAATGAGTCATTTTAAGGACATTTCCACCAAAATGGTGCAAAAACTTTTGAATTCTCGCAACCTGCAAATTATGGAGTACTCCTACAATTCGAAGCCCGACACAAAGGCTTTTCTCAACAAAAACCCATTTTACACCAGTGAACCCTTGTCTCCAATACCACAGCCGGTTAACATAAGACGCTCAAAAAACGTCGAAAGTGAACCGGGTGGAGACGATTTGTTCCGAGATTTGAAAGGGTTTCTCATCATGGGAAAACTAATCGGACTGATACCTTACTCCGGAGTTTTTGCCAATTCGTCCAGCGAGTTGACTTTTAGGCACGTGAATACTATTCTACTGATTAATTGATGAGGAAATTATCAATTAATTACATACAATTATTTTCTACAGAAGGAGAAGTTTGTCCTCTGTTATTACGCATCTCATTGGAGTAGTACTTGTTATGAATGGGATTCTTGGGATTGTAGCTTCATTTCGAGCGCCGAAAGGGAATGCATTGGAGATTGCTCAGTCTGTGAGAGCCACTCTCTACTTTATTTGGGGTTGTTACCTGTAAGATTGTAAGATTATGTTTCAAAAACTACGAGGAATGATAGTAGTGCGTTGATGCTTCATGTGCCTTCTTTAATTTTCCAGATATTTCACATTTCTTTACCGAGGTGAAAGATTTCTGGACATTTTCAAGGCTTGGAAAAACTCCTCAGTGGTGTACTTCAGACCCGACGTTACTCTCAAAAGAGACGTCGCCATTATCGGATCTGCTATTCTTGTGTCAGCAATCTTAGAAAATGGAGTGTTACACCTGGAATATGTCAAGGACTTGGATCACTTGAGTGGTACGGAAACTAATTCTTTGTTTTTAGTTCGCGACGTTCTATATGCATCTTGTGAACGTGTGGTTAAATAGGGGCAAAATTCAGCTTTTCCACTGCAAACGACTCAAACCTGAAATCCTTTTACTGGCGCTCTCATCCCCACTGGGGAGCAGTTCTGGGGTACAATTGGTTTTTGGCTGTGCTCGCCTTTCTCCAGCATAAGTGGATTCTGTATGCTTGGAATTACATGGACATTTTAATAGCAGTTTTTGGACGCGCTTTGTACTTTCGCTTTAAAATGTTGTATGAAGTTGCGGAAGAAAAGCTGTTGAAGGCGGACACACCAAAATTAATAGGAGCTTCACAAGGCAAGAATAAATTAAGTGTTCCATTACAAATATTCTCGTTATCAGGTAACATCTAAACACAGTCCAAATATTGTATCTAATTTTTAACACCATTGGTTTTTTAAAAGATAATTTTACGTGGATCCAAGTTGTTCACGATCACAAACGTTTGTGTCGTCTGCTGGAAGTTCTGGAGATGTTCTTTTCGCCCCTTGTTTTTGGATCGTATGCGATCAACATGTATTACATTTGTATGCAGGTTTGCCAAACTCTACTTGGCCTTTAGTTTGCATTTAGTTTTAAGTAAATTTAATTTAAATAATTGCTGTAGTTCTGACTTTTGTGACAATATTCTTTACTTTCAGCTTCTCGATGGTCTAACATCTGAAGTTTCACATTCCAGCATTACTCACTCGATTTACGCACCGTGGAGCTTTCTCCATTTGATTATGAGAACACTCACGGTGTCGATCTGCTGCGCTAGGATAAACGTGCACGCTCATAAATTGCGGGTACTTCTTCATGACTGTCCTATTGAACACTATACAGCCGAGGTAATGTATTCCGATGATTTTCAAACAATACCAAGATTTGCAGTGATTGATATGCGGTTTTTCTATTTCGATTAATGACAGGTTGCAAGAGTTGACAGAAGGATCACTTCAGGCCCTGAAATAGGTTTTAGCGGAGTAGGATGCTTTGTTGTGACAAAGCCATTCATTTTAAGCATTCTCGGGGTCATCTTCACGTTCGAAATTGTGCTTCTCCAGTGCGTCCCACCTAGTGCTCCAGTACCCTCTACTAATTGCAACTAAATAGATGCATACCGCTGCTGATCTCAAATCAAATTTCACGTAAAGATGTCCATAACATACACGTGCGTTAGTTTTAATCTCAGGACACCTGGACATATTAGTTGTAATAAAATGATTGGCAAATGTTAGCCCATTTTGATAACATTGTGAAGACCAAGGCGTGTTTTTGTTAAATAAAGAGTAATATCAGCGGCAGTCGAAATTAGTAAAATGTCAATCAATCTTCTGGATTCATACATTATACCAGTAATACACTGTTTTTATCAGAACGAAACCCACCTGAAATTAAGTTTCAGTTTGCCCCTGTCCTAGCATACATATTTATCTAGTTTTCATTCTCTTGTCATAATGATAATTGCTCCTTGCCCAGACTTTTTGCTAACATATGTACTCTCATGCTACGCGGAGTACAATATCAAGTCGTGTCCAGCGTTGTATTTACATTGCATTTGCAAACCACGATTTTTATTGAGACATGCTGTTTACTCACCTCGAAAGCATGTTATTGTAACTCACAAGATACCAATTTGCTTTCTCTCCGAGTGTAAGGAACGACGAATTTCACAAAAATGAACAGAGCAAAGGAGCTTTGTCCATCCCAAAGAAAGGAGGAAGTGGCAGCCCTCCAAAATGTAAGCAAGCTTCACATTTTATTGACTTTGCAGCTTGCGAAAGAATGGACCTACACAGTTCACGCTTGGTTAACAATAAAAGTTTTAAAAATAATATTTCCTCTTAAGCCTTTCTATTATCAGCAAAGGTCGACCCCTCTGTTCCACACTCCATAACCGAGACTAAAACGGAGACGTGAACTTATCATTTGTTGCGAAGATGAGCTCGAAATCAAAAGATCAGTGCAAGAATGCATCTGCCCCAATAAAGTTTGGTGCATTTATAGTTGAGACCTGCCTTGCCTCCAGTAAAGCAACCAGAACTAGAAAGAAGCCCTATGGACTTATTTAAGGATTTGAAGTTTTTTCTTGTTGTTGGAAGGCTGATTGGAACTTTGCCGTATTCTGGAGTTTTCAAGAATTCATACACGCAGCTTCATTTCAAGTGAACAGATATTCGTCATACATCTTTAACTTCAAAAGCGAAATTTTTAGGTTATTTTGTTTGCTTAGGTTGAAGAGTCCCGCAGCTATTTTTTCGATCTCGGTATTCATTCTGCTTGTCTTCAACCTTGTCTTTGGTGTGATCGAGACTGTCCGACTGCCGAAAACTAATGCACTTGAAATCGCGAAATCGGTCCGGACAACGGTTCAATTTGTGTGGAGCACAATAATGTGTGCTGAGAATTACAAAAACCATTCATTAACGAATTGCTAAAAATACAAATTAAAAGCTTAAATTTTCTGTAGTTACTTCAACTTTCTCCTTCGCGGAAAGAAGTTTCTCAGTCTCTTCAGTCACTGGGCGAAAACGTCGGTGTTTTATGGGATGCCTGACACGAACCTGCGACGGGATTCGATATTCATCACGCTGATTATTTTAACCTCAGCAATTTTGGAAAATGCTGTTTTACATTTGGAGTATATCGAAGCATTGGATACGATTAGTGGTAATAATTACATAGAACAAATTGTTTCCATAAATGAACTACTACAATTTGCATTTCTTTTTCTACTTCCAAATTTAGGTCAACAGTTTCAAATCTCAAGCCACAACAAATCAGTTTTAGAAACTTACTACAGGAGATCTCACGACCACTGGGTGTGGGTCATTGGATTCCATGAGATAATTGCAGTGGTAGCCTTCATTCAGCATAAGTGCATGCTGTACACTTGCAACTA
Organism: Alloscopus bannaensis; assembly: GCA_027743745.1. Classification (NCBI taxonomy): domain Eukaryota; kingdom Metazoa; phylum Arthropoda; class Collembola; order Entomobryomorpha; family Entomobryidae; genus Alloscopus; species Alloscopus bannaensis. The sequence goes on from JAHZMW010004683.1 coordinate 17,553, forward strand.
CATGGATATAATGATTGCTGTCTTCTCAAGAGCAATTTACTTCAAATTCAAAACACTCTACAGGTTGGCTAATGAGCACCTGGCAAAGCCAGTACGAGAAGGATTGGTAACAAGAAGGAGCAAAGTTGTCAGTAAGTTCATCAATAATAAATCCTAATTAATTTTGCCTTTTGTGGGGTATTTGTGTCACGTTCATTTTCCAAAGGTCGCCATGCTTGGTTCCAGCTTGCCCAAGACCACAAAACCCTGTCTGACTTTCTCCAGCACATGGAAGACTTTTTCTCTCCCCTTGTTTTCGGCTCGTATGCAGTCAACATTTACTACATCTGCATTCAGGTGATTGCCACCCGAGTAACAGGATCAAACTGTTTTATTTAATTGTAATTAGAATATGCCTTTACTCTAGTTATTCGATGGATTGACAACTGACATGTCTGCAAATAGCTTGGTCCACTCTATTTACGCTCCGTGGAGTTTCCTCCACATCATAATGAGAGTGTACATCGTCTCCATTTGCGCAGCACGTATCAACGTGTACGCTCACCAAGTTCGGGATGTGCTTCAAGAGTGTCCTACCGAATTTTATGGTGCTGAGGTACAACGGTGAATTTGTCCTCAACTTTAGCACTAATGAGAAATGTTTTATATATGATTAATTCTTCAAATCACTACTTAGATTGCTAGATTCGACAAGAAAGTCACATCCGGGTCAGATATCGGGTTGACAGGTCTGGGATGCTTCATCGTAACAAAGCCATTCATTTTGAGGATAATCAGCGTTGTGTTCACCTTTGAAATTGTGCTTTTACAAGGTGTTCCATCGGCAGGTTCAAGTACTGTCTCATGCTAAAGCCTGACATTTAACCGTTGTAAATATGTTGTAATGATTAATTAAAATACTAGTATGTCGGGCCTTCTGCAATGAAACGTTTGTATGAGTAGTTTGGCACCAAGTCACATCATAGTCATAAAGCCATCACAATACGTCAGTCAAGGCAGTCCACTCATTTTACCAAAGCTTTCTATAAAAATGATTGATTATGACAATTTGCAGACAATCTGTTTACATTACATAGTAGACATCATAGCAAATTACTAGATTCCAGTTGTTGCATTCATTGGAACCGAAGGTGGGATATGTTTTCATAGAAAAAAACATTACCATCACACATTCCACGTACAACGGCTCATCAATTATTAGTTCAAGAATAATATCAAGATGATTGTATGTGTAAAAACTATTTCTCCACCTGTCTTTACCCCTTTATAAGTAGGTCATGCAATACTTTGTTACACATGCTTTGTTCTTGTTTTTGTAAAAAAAAACTAGGATGAAGTGGTCAAATAGTATTAGTCCGGATCCCCGGTCCATTCCACCGCATTTGCAATGTGAGAGTATTATTTTGCAGTTTGAAATGTTGAGCAGGCGGCGAAAAGTAAAGCGTAAGTATAACAAAACTGTTTTCTTTAGAAAAAGTTATTAAGTAGTATTGTCTTTAATTATTGCCTTTAGATGCACAATGCAAAACTTTTTTATGATGAGCAATCCATTTTTTTAAAAGACGATCGTATTTAGTATTAAATACGTTCTTGAACTCTCCACAGACACTTCAATGAACGACATGTCTCAAGACTACCCAAAAGCTTTCATCATGAAAGGTGACGAAGCTTTCGAAGCCCTAAAAACCGTCCTCCACTTAAAATCCAAAGAGGACAACTCCAACGATTTGTTCACTCATTTGAGGGAAGTTCTCATTGTTGGTCGGCTTCTGGGCGTGATCCCAATTTCAGGCGTTTTTAAGCATTCTTCCACACAACTGAGCTTTAGGTAATTAAATTCTACTTCTACATCATCCACTTTACATTTCAGTGTAAAAAGCTTACCAAATCTTTCAAATATTTTTTTGTAATAGAAAGAAAAGCATCGCTGCATTTGTATCCGTCCTAATTACATGCATCCTCACAGTCAACCTGATTCTGGCGTCCATTCAGTGGGTCCGCTACCCTAAAACGAATGCTCTTCAAATAGCACAATCCATCCATAGAACGGCACAGTACTTTTGGGGTTGGATTATGTAAAAGTCTCCTAATTGACTAATTAGCTTCAAACTGCTTTCACCCAGAAACTTCACTGTTTTCATAATTTATTCTAGCTACATCTACTTCCTAATTCACGCCGACAAATTCCTCCAGCTATTCCACCACTGGTCACAAGTCACCTCTCTCACATTTTACTCTCGGGAAGACAAAACGTTGCGTCGGGACAGCATCTGTATTTGCAGCTTCATCCTCTCGTCATGCATCCTAGAAAATGCAGTACTTCACCTCGAATACTTCAAAGAGTTTGACCACATCAGCGGTGGCAAGGAAAAGTACACGAATGTCACACTGGATAGCCAGTCCTCCCTCGAGACGTATTACTGGAGGTCAAACTATCAATGGGCTTTTGCCTTAGGATACAACGAATTTCTCGCAGTGCTAGCTTTTGTCCAACATAAGTGGATGCTGTACACCTGGAATTATCTGGATATAGTCATCGCAGTGTTTGCGAGAGCATTGTATTTCAAATTCAAGGTGCTGTATGACTTGGCCACGGAACATTTGGGAAGTAGCCTGGAGGCAAGGAGCAGTCTAGAGCGGTTTGGAAGTGGAAACAGCAAGGTGTACAGTAAGTGTACATTTCGATGTCTTGAAGCCATTTTCACTTTAAGACTGATAACTATGCATGGAAATGCAATTAGATACAACGGTAGTCTGGTGTACATGGTTGTGGCTTAAATTGTGTAGATAAAGCTGCCTGGCTCCAAGTTGTAGCTGACCATAAGCACATCTACGGCTTACTCCAAGAGTTTGAGAGCTTTTTCTCGCACCTCGTCTTTGGTGCTTATGCTGTCAACATTTATTACCTCTGCATCCAGGTGAAGATGTACTACTACACCTCGCTTTAAAAATTATTTCTAAAAGATTTGCACTTTAATGATTCCTATTTTAATTTCAAGCTGCTCATCGGGCTGTCTCCAGAAATAAGTGTGACGAATCCCGTTCAAATGATTTACGGCCCGTGGAGCTTTCTCCACATGGCTATGCGGATTTACATTGTGTCTTTGTGTGCCGCTAGGATAAACATGCATGCCCATCAAATTCGGAGAGTGTTAGAAGTCTGTCCAGTTGAGCTGTATACTGGAGAGGTGTTTTTTTAACGGAATCATATACCACACTCAATATATATCACAAGTTGATTGGTGACAATTGAAAATATTGTGTTATTAATACGTTCGTACTAGATAGCCCGAATTGACAAACGCGTAACCTCAGGACCTCAAATAGGTTTGACAGGCTTGGGCTGCTTTGTTGTCACGAAGCCATTCATCCTCACCATTATCAGCGTGATATTCACGTTTGAAATCGTTCTTCTCCAGGGAGTATCCTCGGGTCCGTCCCATTGTTGTTGTGCCACAAACAAGTAATAGATACCTACTAAAGCCATTCATCCTCACCATTATCAGCGTGATATTCACGTTTGAAATCGTTCTTCTCCAGGGAGTATCCTCGGGTCCGTCCCATTGTTGTTGTGCCACAAACAAGTGATAGATACCTACTACGGACCTTGTGAAGAAGTTGAATCAGAAAATTAGAGAAATACTGAAAAATGTAAGCGAACAATATCATTTACTGGACAAAGTTTCCTTCATCCATTGTATTCCACCTCATCACTTAAACTGAATTGGTATATATGCGATGATTCGTACTATTAAATGTCTA
>JAHZMW010004684.1:0-12370 GCA_027743745.1 Alloscopus bannaensis
CTATTTAAGACCGAATTATGCCATTTTATGCGATTCCGCTAAGATTATGCTTTTTATGCGAATTATGCTTTTTTGAAGAAAAACAAATTTCATATTTAGGATCGTAGAACACCCCTAAATCGACTTTACATAGCTACCCATAGTTAATTTTGAGGTAAATCTTTTTATGCTTATTATGCGTTTGACTCGCTCTGAATCAGTAACAAAAAATTGACGGCCTAACATGTGCTGTGAATATAATTTTTTGACGTATGTGTATATTTGCTATTTTTGTTTAAAAATTCAAAAGTATCTAGTTTGCTTGTGTGAAAAACTCCACGTTTAAAAGTTGTCAAGTATGCCTTCTAATTCGTATATTGTTTTATGTAACCTTCCTATTACATTTCTTGTGTTGGCCTGTATTTTTTCTCAGATAAACCATGCACAAGGACACAGATTTTATTTGGAAATTTTGTTTTCGTGTTTTACTCTGGCTTACCTGATATGTGCATGTATAATATATGCATTATGCTAGTACTATGTTATAATAGATACGAAAGACGTCAAGCTGGGAGCCACATTTTCTGTATGCTCTTACGTTTAATTTAAATGCAACAACTGTGTGCACACTTTCTTTTGACAGTTACAGGCTACTACCACAACAGACTACACTGTACTACTACATGGCAATACTTGAGGCACCGAAGGTCAGGTTGAGGAAAGTTGATAAACTAGGTGCAAGGTACAGGTGCAGGTGCAAGACCATTTTAAGTAACAAAAGTGATTCCGTGAAATACAACACATTTAATAAATTATGGACTTATGTTAGTTTCATAGTTTCTGCATTACACTCTGAAAACGCAGAAGAACCACCTTGAAATTAAATGAAAATGACGTACTTGTAATTGGTTGGTTATGCGCATTGTAGCGGAGAGGCAGTGTACGACCCCACACTTTTCAAAAACAAAATGCGTTTGCGTTGCAGTAAAAACCTCAAAATTAATAATTCTACCGCACATCTTTAGATCGCATATTATGTAGAATAGTGTAATCTTTACAGTATTACAATGAGACATATATATTTTTTAAATTAATGCTACGGCTTAATTCAATAGCAGACATGAATAATATATGCATCTGCATTTAATATTGTTCAAAACATTGAAACCCTTCATTTACCCAAAGGTGAAAGGTGTAAGATAATAATGTATGCTTTTTCTAAGAATTTACCATGTAAAACCTGTGGTAGTTTTAATTACATTTATCATAGCAATTACTGCATTACATGCTGCACTTAGCATGTGATGATGATTGAAAATCATGATAGACCAAAGTCGTTGAACCAAAACGTGACCAATTCCGGATTCGACATTTGAATAATTTAATAATTATTCATTAACCTTGCTCAAGTGCGACAAAGAGCTTAAGACAGGTAGTAAAAAATTCTCACGCCGCGTGCTTGACAGGATTGTAAAACGTGAGTCTGGAAATTTCAGACAGCCTCAACTTTTTCCTCTTCCATTTTTTCAAGGTAAAACAAAGACAGGTATATTTATGTATACTACTATAAAAGTTTGTCATTCAGTTGCTGTACAGAAAAAAGTGAAAAAACTTATTGTAATTAAGGTTGCTAACAAGGCAAGAATTTATTTCAATCATTTTTCTTACTTCCCCTTTTACCCATCTTTACATTTAGTACCACGATATACTTCAGACAGACTTCAAGCTGCATGTCATTTTGTTCTGATTACGTTACTGGCTAATGAAAACTCATACAATTAAGTTTTATTATTAAACTGAGAGCAATCTTAACGTTACTTAATGGAGCCTGTCAGTTGGCTTATAATACTGTGAAAGACTCTACATAATATAGCACACCTTTCTTAATTTCCTTTGCCATCACATTTATGAATAGTCTCATCAAAACCAACAACTATAATATTAACGGTCGGGTAAAAACACTTATTTGTCTTTCAAGTGGTTACTCAACGCTGACGTGTAATCTGATACTTCATAAGTTAGACACATTTAATTGCAAAATTGAAATTACACCAGGAAGATGACACCGACCCACAGAAAGAGAACAACTTTTTCGCTGGCATTTTCGTCAACAAGTTTTTACATTTTGTTCACCGCATCATTCTCAATAAAAAGCTCAAGCCTCTGCCAGTGTGGTCTTATCACAATCTTAAAAAATGCATTTTTTGTACACCCAGAACTACGTCAATGTCAGAGGTAGTCAGAAATTATGAGGAAGCTCTTCTTCACACTCAACGCGCAAACACAATAGCTCGGGTTTTCGTCTTGATGCATTTCTTGGTCATGCGATGCCGTCTCGTGCCTAGGGGACAGAGAAAGGGATTGACATTCGAAATCTGTCTTCGAAAAATGCGTCTTGTTGACTTTGGAAAGCCACATGCCGGCTCATTGCTCCCCTTAGGAAATAAAACAACTTCTCCTTCTCGTCTGCAATGCCTCGAGGAGCTCTGCAATCGCACACATTCACCCATGAAGAGAACGATAGCATTTTCATCTGCCTGAGCAGGGCACGGATTTGGTCGGCAAATTGGCTCTGCACTTTGGGCATCTGATGTAAGCCAAAATCCGGGGTAGCACACGCCCTATAAAAATCATTAATCGATGTACAGTGGTTTTAACATAAAAAGTGATTTGTTTAAACTTGCAAGGCCGTATAACTTCCATGTATGTATGTATTACCTGAGTGTACAAGAAATGGCATTTGCCACCAATATAAGCAAGAGGTCTGTCGTAGCTGCCATAATCACAGTCACAGTATCCATTTGGACTGTTTTCGGGCATTGCAACAAAGATCATGTAATTCCCACAAGGTCCTCTTGTTCCGACTGTGTAGCAGCTATCAGTCAAAGGGTCGTATCGAGATAGACCTCCCTCCATGAGACACTGATTACCTTTGTTTGCCAACGAAATGGCTCCACTTGATGGGTTAGCTAGTAGGTTGAGTTCAGTCGATTGGTCTAATAGGCTTTTATGGAAAAAAATATTATATTGAATTTAATATCGCAAAGGCAGCAAGTATAAATTTTAATTCTTTTTTTGTGAATTTTGCAAATATTAGTTTAGTCGTATTTGGTTTTAAAATGCAAATTAGTACTACTCATTTTGTCAATCATTTCGTTATTCACACCTTCACTACATAAAAATCTCACAATCCCCAGGTTTGGAGTTTTTGCTTCCGTCTGATATCTTAAGCTACCGAAAGAAAGATAAAACTTTCACTACATATTTAATCAGCAGATAACACTGCAGAAAAGGATGCTGCTTCCGGATGCAATTCTCACTGAAACATTGAACTTTCAACTTCAACTCGAATAGTAAATTATTGAAATATAAGCAAGATCAACTAAAACGATACGAAATGGACCAGCTTGCTTCAATTTTTTGGAATCTGCATTTTGCTCTTTCCGCTTAAGATACAGAAACGCAGAACTTGTAGTGTAATCTCACCCTCATAAGGTGCTACCATAAATTTTGAGAAGGATATGTCACGCTACCTGATTTTATCCAAGCCAAGCTCACTGCTTCCACTGGCATCATCTTCGAACTCTTCTTCATTTTGGTCCATCACCACAAGATTGTTGTAGTTGGGTTCGTGATTCCTCTTTCTTTGCCAACCTTCACTTTCGTACTCCGTTATAAATAGTGGGGAGATTGGAGTAGGTTTTGAAAAGTAGATCGACCTTTCATCGAACTCTTGGAGTGGTTCATGGTCACCGGAAGTGAAGAATGGCTCATTCAATGCTTGGCGGCGGATGGGATATGCACTTGTTGCATCTTCTGTACTGAAGCGTACTGGAAACTCGATTCCATTCGATGACTCAGATATTCTGGAGTACCTTTGATACAATCGTGCTCTTTGTGGCACAAATAACCAAAAAACTCGCTCCCCACTCCCACATTCACTGAGGCACGAGAACACCAAAACTGTCAAATTAATTAGCATAGAAAGTGACAAAATCCGTGACTTGAATAACAAAAAACTCGCTCCCCACTCCCACATTCACTGAGGCACGAGAACACCAAAACTGTCAAATTAATTAGCATAGAAAGTGACAAAATCCGCGACTTGAATTTATGACTCATTGTGAACAGAAAGGAAGACCGAATTTTCCGAAATAAAATTATTTAATCTGTTAATGTCGACTCAATCACGTAATGTCCAAAGAAAATTTATTTTCAAACCGGTAATCAGGACTGCATTTGTTATCGCTTCGTCGCACACCGTGGCTTACAGAAGAAATCCAAGAATTTCTCTAATTTTCGAATGGGGTAACCAGACCTGTGTGTGTCTTCTTGGGCACGCACGGTCAACGTACGAGTGCAACAAAGATCTTGTAATTCACAGCGGTGGTCATGCAAATCAGCACATCTCTCCAATAATCGACACTGACTCACACAAGTCGCACATTGAGAATAAAAAATGCTGTCTAATGAATGCACATTACTTGGTTGACAGAAATCCAGTCAGGCTAAATTCTCAGTTTCAATAGCCTGCTAAAAGCATGTTGTGTATTGCACAATGAATATCTCTCGATTTTTATTGTTACGCTAAGAAGATGATTACACCCTGTTGTCTTCCTCACAGATGGTTATGTTAAGGGCCATACTCTGCGCTGTAGTTGAACTGGAAGTGCATAATCATTTGAAAAAAAAACATTTTATAGATCCAGGTAAAAAAAACTGGTTGAATAGAAAAGAAAAATACGTGTGTCCGCTGATACGTATTAAATACAAATATTATACATTTGCGCATCGTGTGCAGAAGTACTCGACTTATTTATGCATTACTTATTTAGAGAGCAGCAAAACAATATAACGGTCTAGGATAATAATATATGACGCTTTTTGTTTCACAAAGTCTGATTGTGTGTGAAAGCTAGTTTTCATATTATATAATCTATATACCGATCTCTGAAAGCAAAAACTGGAAATTCTCTAAAAGTACAACTTACGTCTCACCAGAAGGTCTTCCACTAAGCAGATTGTGAACGTCTGTTACGTGCTGTGTTCTAGGAAGAATGAGCTCAAATTGAGTGAGTAAACTAAACAACCGTGGCAAACCATTACATCATGGCAAAACCGATAAGCATGACGTTTGACACGGAAGTGAAATCTACTGAATGACCACAAATAATGAGCTATTGAGAGATTGTCACCGTGTGCGATTACTTTAATTTTTTCTAGTATTAAATTTTTCAATGAAAAAAGGGATGAAGAAATAAAAAGTATATGAGTAATAGTAATGCAGTCAGCAAGTGTGTGGAGTAAGAAGAGAATCTCGTCTTACACGTAGATTAACCACAAAGACGCGTTCAGTTCGTTGTGAATGCTGTTTGCAAAGTGTCGGGTTCTCTTGCAGATTATCAAAAATTACCTGTTTCAAACAGGCTTTGAAAGCTACTCACACGATGTGTGCGCAAGCAAGCGAAGGGTGAAGGATTTCAGGCATTACATAAGTAAGCCGGATATCAGACAGGATCCGATATTTCAAATGATTAAAAAGAATAGCTCTCAAGCGTCGTAGTTACATTGATAATTGGTGTAAGAAGGCTGACTCATGCAGTACGTGTTTCTCGTCGCAAATCTTTTAAAAAGAGAAAAGCGCTTGTGTCAGTGTATGTGGTTGAAGAAAAGGCAGGGTGGCTTACCTTTTAGTTTCTTGATCACTTCACGTTCAAGGCCCTTTATGGCGAGCTGAGTCACCTAAAACTAGTTATGAATGCACAATGACAATCGCATTCACTTTCCCGTGATTTAAGGCTTTCAAATGGTTCAACTTTGCTTCCTTCGGACTATCTGTCGAAGAAATTTAAGCAGAACAGAGCTACATAGATTATATCAAAACGCACGTTGTATAAAGATTCGAGCCAAAAACCACGTAAATTTATCGTCTTTCCGCACCCTAACTGTTCGTGGCATGTTACAGATGTATTGGTAGCACGAAAGGTAGGATAACTTTAAAAACATTACGTCAACGCATTATATTGCAGTTTATATTGGCCCCTCGTGAAAAAACGGCTCTTTTTTCGCTCCCGATAATACAGAGCAATATTTTGCAATGCATACGATGGTGCTTCGGGGCTTCATTATATTGCAGTAATAACCCTACTCAACACGAATGCCAATAACATGTTGAAAAGGGAAATTGTACTCAGATTTCCTTGAGGAAGAACTAAAAAAACTGACCTCATCTCATCCGGCACTGCTGCGTGTGAGAGAAAAGTCTAATTAACCCTGGTTTACTACTGGTTTTATAAGATAATCATAGCGTGCAGATGGCTTCTGTATGATTGGTATATTATTGCAGATGATTTTGCTGCAAAAAGACAACTCTCATAAAAAAGCAGAAGATTCTTGTCAGGTACTCTCAGATCAGAAATCAGGAGCTTTTTCTATAACCCAGAGTATATATTATGGCGTGTTTCACCGGTTCTTTACTTTCTCACTTGCCACAAGTACTCATAACAAGTGCGATGGATCGAGTTTTACGGTCTGACGCCTGACTTGTTGTTGGCTGGGAATAATAATGATAATGATGAATGTCTTTCAGGGAGATATTTTATGATGAAAAATTATATCGTTTGGTGTTCTCCGAGGAATTTTCACTGCCGCTCTTGTACTTGAGAAGGCCACTTGTCAACTCAAGCCGTACCTTTGGTCTGCTTTGAAAGGGAATTCTGGGATCTACAGTTGAGGTCAAAAGATGAGCTGGCAGGATCGCATGTTTTGTTGCCAATTTACGTGTTTGCTTTTCCAAAGTGAAAAATTTGTTGGTTGTTTTCTCCATAATAGAGTTTTCATGAAAAGATACAACACGAAATCGTAAAGGAGACGATTGGATTCTCATAAATGTCATAATAGTATTTGCGGTATGATTACTGAGAAAGATGCATGGAGAGAGTCTTCAACAGAGAGTAATCAGTTCTAAAAATCTGTAAATACAAACTCAGCCTCCTCTGACGCCAGGCTTCTTTGTAATTTTTTCAGTGATGAGTTATAAACATTGAGAGTTGAAAAATGTTAACTATTGAACCGCAGCAATTAGCAGTATCAGATCAGAGTTAGTACACATTTTACATATCGTTCTTATTTCAGCTTTGCTCAAGTCAAATTAAAAATGTATGATTGATGATGACTAGGGAGCTTATTGGACTTTGAGTCTCCAGAAAGCAATTTGCTATAAAAGCTAGATTTTTTAGAAGCTGAACGTGTGCACTTAGGTGTTTTGTAGAACCACAGAAAAACCTTGGAGTTTGTAGACATCTCTACAAAACACACGCCTTAAGGGTAATCTGTAATTTGGATCGAAGGAAAATGTTAGGTGAAGCTAAAAAGACGGGAGAGAAATATCCAATCTTGCAATTTTTTGTATGCTTCACCAAAAATAAAAGGTTATATATCTCACCATTTTTGGATGAAGACGCAAGCAAAAAACTCAAGTACGTAACACTTGTGCCCGCCTACATTGCCGAAGATTACTTGGAAAATGGGGACCGGATTGGAATGGTATTCGACGAAGCATATTCATATACCTATGCACTGACGTTGTTTCGACAGGATTGTTATGCATTTATGCAATCTTGAGGCATTTTCAGACGATCACAATACTTGGTAATTGTAATCTCATCACCCGTGCTGTGTCCATCTTTAAATTCTTATGTATCAACTATATAAAAGTGAAGATATGGTTATTTGAAGATGAAGATTTCCTTGAATGATGCCGCATATTTTTCAATTACTCCGAAAATATCTTTGTGTCAGTACCCATTCAACTTTAAAAAATTCCTGTGGTCATGAAATCTTGAAGCTTTTACTAAGTTCTTCAGTTCACGCATCCCTACCTAGTAAATAGTAGCTCGTCGTACTTGTAAGTACCTATGCCTAATTACTCCTCGGACCAGTCTTAATTGTGCCTTGCCTTTTTGCTAATTGTTTGTGTGATTATGATGAAACCTAGCAGTAGGCAGTTGTACGTTGAAAATATTTCATTGATTCCGTTCAATGCGTGTTTTAGTGAATTTGGTTAAAGACAGATTTTTGACTTGGTGTCCGTTAATCATGTTGAAATTAACCCCTGTACTTTAATCAGTTGGTTTATTTGGTATACATCACAGGTTGACCACAGGTACTTTTCCTGGTTCAGATGCATATCATTTCAATTGTCATTTTCACTTCACAGTCTTCCGTGTTTAAAGGCGATCTCTTTGAAACTGTGACAGGCGCTTTAAGGAAAATCTAATTTGCATAAAACATGGTAGAGTCAGGCAGAGACAGCAGAATGAGTTTTAAGTAATCAAGCAAAAGAAATTCTCTTCAAAAGTGACACATCATTCTGTGCTTTCGTACTCCGATGATACAAAGGAAGCCGACTGTTGGCTGTGTATTATGATGAGTTTTGCTGAGTCAGGACGAGTGAACTTTAATTGTGTAAGACGAGGCATAACATATATGCAAACGAGGCCTTAACTCAAAAAGGTGTTTTTTGGACACGTGTACAGCTTGTGGAATCTCTCGTAAGCAAACAGGAAGGCCAATTTATCAAAACTACAGACATGTACGCTAGTGCTGATTGCAGAAAAAAAATCGTGTTAAATATATGTAATACGTTGCATCATAATCAGTTAATCAGCCGAAATCGAAACAATAATATATCGTAATTGGTTCACTTCCAAGCTGTGATATGTTCTAATGCAAAATAATTTTAAGAAATTGAATGGTTAACGTATTGCTCATTGCATATTGCTCAGTCATTGATTTAAAGAGTTACATAATGATACTATTATACAGTTTGTTGTTTCTTACTCGACGTCTCGAAAAGATCTGATGCATTAGTATCAATATTTGGATCCAAGGTCAGATAGGCAATAAACAGTCTAATCACCGCTAAAATATGTATTGTATTGTTGAGTGAAAAATAAACGATTCAAAAGGAGCAGAACTACAAACTCCCGTGTTGGAGCGTATACTTTTGGAGGTGGCTGGCTAACACTTGGGAAAGAATTAACAGTGTCACGCAAAACTAATGTTATGTTAATTTCTCTTGTTGAGATTTTTGCTTCACATAGTTCAGCACAAGTTTCTGAATAGGAATGAATAAATTTCAATAATTGTTTTTTGCTCTGCTCCAAACAAACTGCGATGAAAATGAGTCGCCTTAAAGTACAAGTGAACAAAGTACGTGATTTGACTGATTTATGAGAAAGCTGTATACCAAGATCACCTTCAATTAGTAAGTGCAGCTAGAAATTTTCTGACACTTTGAAAACACCCATACCTGCTCCTGATTACAATTGCATTAGTAATATTATAAATAATTTGTGAATAATCGTATAGAAGGTAGTATAAAATCAGTCATAATCACATCCTCTTGCAACACCGGCTAAAATAACTACAGTATTTACTCCTGCCTGAATATTTTTGTAAACCGGCTTATGTGAACAGTAAAATACTTACTTTCCTGCTCAAGTGAGGAGTCTAGTCCAGTCAATAAAGCTGTCTACAATTTATGTGAATCGATAATAAAAAACTTCAAGTGTCTGTATAAAAGTAAGCGAATAAACGACATGACCCAGTCGATTAGAGTTACTAAATTTTCATTTTCTACATCATGATCTGAATGAAATTGATGTAATTATATCTACATACCAATTCCATACCTAATTGGTATAATGTATAGAAGCACTGCTTCTTTGCAAGTTGCTTGCGCACTCTAATTACCTCGTGAGAGGAATGGGAGTATTGGGAGTAATTGGTATGAAGTCGTCCTACTAAGTTTGCCATTGTTGCCGGTATTCCAAACTAACAATAAATTGAATCAAAAAATCACTTCAGGTTTTCCTACTTGAAGTTGTATTCTTTATTGCTATCTAAGACAATGCGTTTTTGAGTGTAAAAATGAATTTTGTGGAGACTAAATTTTCTGAATTGTACTAAACTAGTTGTTTATCACATCATTGTATTACATTTCGGTTACGTGAAAGACGGCTGGAATCAGTAATAATAATGTTTGCTAAAGCTACCGATTAGTACAGATATTTGAACACCGGCATAAACAACACTTACATTAGGTACTCAAACTTGTTAGAAATTTGACATTAAATTCAGATTGCCGAGGAGTACGTCTAGTCGTAGGAGTGGTTGTAGTAGAGGTGTCAGAGATTTACTATTGCGCATTTTCATGTTAAAGTGCTGCTGAAATGTTTGGCAAACAATTCAACATCAACGTTTAGACACTGACACTCGAAAACATTTTTTGTTCCATTGACGTTGAGGAATCCAATGGCAGAGCCGTTCACAGAAGAAGAAATCCAAATCTCTTTTTGTACTTATGATCTTCAGGTAATGAAATGACCATCTTCCGAAGAGCTGTCAGAATCACACCAGACAATGTCACGGCTGCTCCCAACAGGCTGGAAAAGTAATAAAAAATATGAGCGTGAAAAGCATATTATATTGGATTATCCGAGGTCTGGTATTAAATATTTAGTCATCTTAAATCATCAATCAATCAAGCTATAACCTACAAAAAGTATAAGTCACAAACCTGAAAAAATCTGCACGTACTCCAAGAAACAACGCTTGCCACATAAATGCGAAAACAACCTATCAATGAGAAAAAGGTCAAAGAGTTGCTAGCTTCATTCATGTAGCTGATTTGATGAACTGACATATCGACAACTCATTCCAAACATTTTCCTACATTTTCTTATTAGTCAGATAGTAATGCTCTCTTACCTCCATTGTTCTCACCAAAGCCACTGGCCCTGCCTGTTCATATTTCAGGGCTAGAGTGAGACAAGTTTGGGCAAAAAAGGCAAGAAATGCTGTGACGAATATGAGCATCACCTCCCAGTAATCCTTCGGCAGTTCCAGCACTCCGATGACATTAGAGAGAATTATACTTTGGAGAAGTCCCCACAAAGCAAAGCAGAGGTTCACCAGCGCATGATGAACAGCTCTCAGGTAGCGTATAACAATGTAGCAAATTGTGAGGAGAATCATACTGCTAAAGCTGGATGCGACTCCTAGCTAGTGATTATAAAAATGGGGCGATTTTTAGTAAAATTTAATATTAACTCGCAAGCTTTGTTACATGTTACATTTTAAACTTTTGACTCATCCTTACAAGGGTTTCATCACTCATTGCCTCCGCACCGGTGAGCAGCGGAGGTTTGCTAATGATTGCGACACCAACCAAGGCGAGAATCGCTGTAAGCATTGGAAAGAGGCCACATCGTTCTCCCAAAAAGAGGAATGCAAAGAGGGTGACAAATACAGGTGCGCTTGTTCCAATCACGATGGAGTCAGCCATTGCCAGGTATTTCAGACCGTAAAATACAAAGATGATTGAATTTGCTCCTAGTATAGCTTGAAGCTGAAGACAATCATTTTCAAAAGTCAAATCTCATCATATACATAAATATAATCAACTGAATAAGAAAACATATTTATATAATGTACTAACCCACCATTAGAAATATAGTGGTCGAATTCGCTGGCCAAACATCTTTTAGAATATTTTCCTTTTTGAATACAACAGTGTGAACTAAAAAAGGCACTGGAATAATGGACATTACACCGAATCTCCAAACACCCAAGTTAAATGGATGATACTTGAGGATTTTGATGACGAGAGCACTTAGTGAAAACTGGACAGCCGCTGCAAGGGCAAACAAGATTCCCAGGAAGCGTTTCACCCCTTCTTGTTCCTGGTTCAGTGATTTTTGCGTTCCCTTCTTCAAGCCAAAATCATTATAGTCTTTATCCAGGTTATTGTTCTCGTATTGAGTACACGGTTTGAGACAGTCGAGTGACTTTGAAATGTTAATTGTTGTTTCCAGCAGCCTTTCTCTTGCCGGCTCGAAGGACTTGGCATGCTCATTTCTTCCAGTTGTAGGCAAATGCTCCGTAGATTTTGCCTTTGCTTTCAGATGACCTTGGTTTTCGTGAACAACAAGATAATTCACCGGCCTCTGTAGTATTGGGGTTTTGCAAGTATCGCTCGTGCCACACTCGACAGCGTCTTCACTTTCTTCGGTTATCGTGACCATTATGAAATCGAATAGTAAGTAATACTTTTTTCTACAGCTTAGGAATGCAGACACTGTGTTTTCAGCACACTGTGCTGTAGAAGACTCAACAGATGAAATTTGTATTTCCTAACCAAAAATATCGATTTACTGGTATACGCAGTGATATAGGGAGCTAGCGGTGTGCAACATGAGAAATCTATGTGGGTGGCACTATTTATTTGTGTGGGTGACACTTCATATTACGCCGGCTCAGGTTCAGAATGATTGCAAAATGCAAATGGTTTGGATTTGTCTGCATATATCACTATTTTAACGTGTAT
>JAHZMW010004685.1:0-11534 GCA_027743745.1 Alloscopus bannaensis
AGAAAATGCTCAGTATTACTGCTCGAAGGTTTTGAATGTAAATAGACAGTAATAAATATAATGGAAGTGCAATCTGCTTTAAAGCAGTAACAAGGCATACGACATTGAATGCAACGTGCACTTTCTAAATGATGTACAAAGATTCGGAGTTTTTGAGGGTTAGATTGGAATGGTTTATTGGGCTGGATTAGTTTTACTCGCCGTCACCTTTACGATAATACGCGGAATAAGTTTGATGACGATGGTGCCCACACGATGAGAGGGTACGTAGTAGATTGCCTTTTGTTGCTCACTTGCTCACCTAGAGACCAATATCCGAGTGTGGAAGATGGTCATCCGCAGGGATTATATATTTTTCCAGTAGGGTCTCTCGTTTAACGTGCCTTTGAAAATGTGTCTACGCATGTGTGCCTCGTATAAAACCAAGTTGGAGAACTCATTTCTATGTAAATTCCCAGCAGACGCGTTTAATGAAGATGTTAGAACCCTGTGGTCGTGTTGTTGACAGTGTAAAAATAGTTATAATCCACACACGCAGTAATCACAGGAGGAAAAGGCTGGAAAAAATTGGCCCAAAAAATAAATACATGTGTAGTCAAGCCCATCATTAAAGAAGTGGAGAGAGAGGCACAGCAGTTTCTCCAGCGTGGTTCCCTTGATTATTAGTATTACGCAGTTTACCACACGAAAACTCGTGTGGTTTCCATTTTTTCCCTTTTGAACTAATAAAAGTGAGCATCCCTTTTAGGGACTTTGTATATGTCTCATTTTATAATATGAGTACAACAAAGTGGTTATTATGATCTTGTACTGTGCATGTCACCCAGAATAAATAATCTTGTTACAAGTACAAATGAATAGGTATATTTTTAGATTCATATTTTTGAGGGGAACAATGAAAAAATTTGTGTATCACATACGGTAGTTTTGATCCTCACTAATGTTATTCATTATGCTCATTTTTAGCCGTTTTTGTCGTGTTCAAATTCCAGGGTTTTCTGTACCCTTATTATTCTCTTATATTAGACACGTATCAATAATATAGGTATGTAATTATATGTGTGCGAGTGAAATGAATAAATGAAAATTGACAGGAATGAGGTTAGCCTCGAGAGACGTAGGAAAATAGCCCCTTTTGGATATCACAATGTGACGTATATAAGCGGTTACCTTACAAAGCCTGAAGCTCTTTGTAGGCCAAACCAAACAGCAAGTGTTCCAGCTTTCGATATCGTGGCGAACAAGAAGTACAGGCAAATTGTAGGGAATAAATAAGAGTAAATTCATGTTCACATTAGGAGTGAATGGGCGCACTAGAAATTGAGGAACATTAAACAATGGAGTGAAGCCAAGCATGCATGCACAAAAAAACTCTTTTTTCTTCTCCAGATTGGCGTAAATCAATAAATAGCCATGTAACCGTACTATGAAAGGTTAGCGTGATTCGTTACTTCCAAAAAGTATGCAGTTTAATGATTCATTCGGTTTCTCCATTTAGAGTAAACTCAAGTTTGGTGCGTGAATAGGAAAAATGGGGTTTTTGGGGAGGAATCAATGGATTTTTCTCGGTCCAGGTGCACTTTTTTGGGTGTGCATTGTGCATGTGTTTATTTACTTAATTTCCCCGGAATGAGAAGAGAAAATCAGAGCATGCACGTCCGCGTAGTGCACACACTGTAATGTGTTTAAGGAAAAGATTTTCAGGCTAACAATAAATTGGAAAAAGCACATAATGATGTATATCCCTGGCGCAACACACATGAAGAAAAGTATTGTTCTCCACACACACCACACCACTTATTACATTTTTTTTCCTGCGTGCGTGACGTTTTAGTAACGATTGAGATATGAATCGACATCAACACTAGAAAGTATAGATTTCACTGGGATCGCCGAGTTGGTTGGTGTGTGTGCTATCTCAATCATAATCGAGAGATGGGATACACATCATTACGTAACAAACGCTACAAAATCCTGGCACAAGTGTGGCGCGTGTCCCTCATTCCGTCTGGCACCACCAAAACCATTTTGTTGTGTTTGCTTAACACGCAACGCAAAACTCTCAAAAATCTTTCTGTGAAATATGGTCAAACAAATGGAGTACATAAGCTCACACTCTTGGTCTCTGTCGCCAAAAGATTCGTTTTGCTCAAGCGATTTCAAAGAACCAAAAATTGAAGTTTGTGTTCGTGGTGAAAAATAACTTGAAAGAGTTTTATTTAAAAAAATGCTTTACACTTGCTGGTTTCCATTGAACCAAGGTGAAGGTACATTAAAACCGGCATTCTAGCCACGTCGAGGATTTTTCTTGAGGAAAAAGCGATGAGTTGGCACATTTGCAAAATCAAGTTCCACGCTTCATCATCTCCACCACTCCAGAGAGTCCCTTCTCGGAGTGGATGTCAACGTGAATGAAAGGGAAACACAAGAGACGACTATTTCAATGTGACGGAGTCAAGAGGAAGAGTCATTAACCTGAGAAATTATGGGACCTCTTGAAATTCTTGTCGACTTCGCGTAATTATCTACAATTGTACACGTACCACCACTCCAGAGAGTCCCTTCTTGGAGTGGATGTCAACGTGAATGAAAAGGAAACACAAGAGACGACTATTTCAATGTGACGGAGTCAAGAGGAAGAGTCATTAACCTGAGAAATTATGGGACCTCTTGAAATTCTTGTCGACTTCGCGTAATTATCTACAATTGTGCACGTATGCATCTCCACATAACAAAAACCACACATACATATTTACTATTATTAATGTAAACTTTACGCAAAAAAACAGTCATCTCTGTGTGTAGTTTAGTGCGTGGTGCTTTGAGTACACACTCCAAGGAAAATTAACTTTGCAAGCTTGACAAGCCAACTTTTTCTGTGTGACATGTGAAAGACATTCTTTGCATGGCGTGTCTTCCTCCTCAGCACTCCTCCACCTTTTCCAGGTTTAGCTTGAACTCAAGAAGAAAAGCAACTTGCATAATGTGTTAGATTGGATCTTGAATCCCGATTTTCATACTTTACATATTTCTCTTTGTGACTTTAGTCTTTCATGACTATTTTGTATTCTCTTCNTTGGATCTTGAATCCCGATTTTCATACTTTACATATTTCTCTTTGTGACTTTAGTCTTTCATGACTATTTTGTATTCTCTTCCCTCCAAATTCCGTCACACAAAACCACACCAGTTGTGGAGGATTCGTGTTCAGCTTGTTTTGCAAGTCATAATATGTCGTACTCAAATAATAGAATCTTGCTACAAATCAAACTTTAGAGGCTAGCATAATGAATGTATCGTGACTTTGCATGAATTTTTTTCACGACACATAGTCAACGTGTTGTCCGGGTTCACATGCATCGCATTACGGAAAACATTATCCATCTGCCAAGTCGGATCTTTTGTGATCCTTTGTTTTAGAGATAATCTTCTCTCGGAAGACTGAAATTTTTCCTTTCACAGTAATCAGAATGAAGTATTTCGCTTCTAGTACTGGCCTACTTTGAAAGTTATAAATGAGATTTTAAGGAGAGCCTTTAAAGTACACTAATACATGTTACTAAATGCTTTATGCTTCATTCCTATCCTCTAGAAGATTATTATATGATCCTATAGTTTGTGAAAAATATGTAATCATAGCCAAGCGGACAGGCCTTGAAAGGTGTTAAAAAGGTGATGAAATCATAAACGCTCGCCAAAAGCTTTTCCAATAAAAACATACTGATCGCATAGCATGTATTATGCAAATACTATCCCCTTTCAGAAATTACGGTCTCCTGCATTATGCAGGGTCTTTTAATTTAGTACCGCGATATAATGATGATGACACATAATAAACTAGGAAGCGGCAGTTTTTACATTATCAAGCGATACAAAAAGAGATTGTCGATGCACACTATAGATTTGATAAATAGCAATATGATGACCGTGAAGGTGTTACTTAACATCTCTTTTACAATCGCTCAATAAAAAATTGGAAAGTAATAACTAACTTGTCTAACATCTTCACACGTCTCTCAAAAAAGCTTGAGGTCCCTGTATCCCATCCTTCCAGTCTAAAAGCGTACGAATACAGCTGGAAGTAATAAAGTACAAAATTTTCAAGTTCTTTTATTACGCAAAATCTTTTCCCCTTTTCGTACGTATTCCCTCTGGAGAAAATCAAAATTCCACTCTGTCCTATTTCACTGCAAGTATCATGCCCTCATTTTTACATTGCTAGCTGCATTCAAGTAAAATGCTCAGTTTTCCCCTGAAAAACGTGTATTATTTTCCCTAGAAGCATTCCACACTATTATCCAGCTTAAATCCTTTGGTATTGCAAACAATGGTAGTAATGTTGCATTATCTCAATTTTCATCCTCACTATATTTCCCTTTCGCCTCAAGAATGCACCCCGTGCCAAGTGGAATGCCCTCATCATCATCAGTTTCAACAAGGTCCCAACATAAAAATGTCCAAACGGTTTTACTCCACGAAAACCAGCGATACTCCATTCATACCCCCAAAATTTTCTCCTGCACTTTTATTTCCAAAAATAACATGGAATACGTAAAAATTGTGTGCATGTGCAACACACGCACATCTCATAAGCTCCGTGTGTTTAGATCGAATGGACAGCTCGAGTTGATGTAACCTAATCCATTGCAAGAGAAGATTTCCTTTCCCCTTCTCCCTTTTTATTTCCCCACATTATTATGAGCCTTTGTATATTTTTCTTCTTTTTACATCATCATTTCTTAAAAGTTTAACTTTACCTCTACTACTCTCCGAAGCAAAGAAGGTCTGCAAAGTTCGAGAGCAACTTTCCGTCTGATCATTTTACCTTCTGTGCACGCGTTGGATTGGGTAATCTGGTCATTGCATTTTGAGGAAGAAAAAAATAAACTTTTTCCTCGTAACCCTGAAATAACGGAATGCATTTCTGGGATTTTTTCACAAGCTGTTTAAAAGCAATATTTTGGTGAGTTTTTATAGTTTTTGGGCTGACGCGCGCCATTATTTTCGTGAAAGCACGGTGCAGACGTGAGTGTATCCAACAACCCTATTTCTCGACTTGAAAAACGAAAACAGTTGAGGACACTCGAATGTTGCAATACAAACACATCATATGCAGTGCACATTGATGATGCGACAGGATTCATAACAAAAAGTATTATTGTCTGCTTTCATCTGGTTAAAAGACGAAGACTTCTTAGGAGGATTACTATTATGATTATTATTGTTACAAACGGAAAGTGCAGCGAGTGCAGAACTTGGTACTTGTGACCTTAACCTTCCTTATTTCATCTCTAGAAAACCCAGAGAAAATTGTGCATACAATAACGCGGCTCCGCACTAGACACAACACTCTTTCTGTAGCCACCGTTATCTTTCAGTATTGCCCGGATTTTTGTCGAGATCTCACATATAAATGACTCAGCACCTGCTTACTAACCGTGATCTACATGAACGGTCTCACAATCTAGAGAAATGGGTCTCCCAATGTTTCACAGCTTGATTAATGTGTTGCATCACCAAATCCAAAAAATACAGCTATCCTTTATGTCCCCGTGTGACATTGTAATGGCGTAGAGATACCCTTTCGAATCTAGTTTGGCGTCGGTTCACGACTGGTGTGTGGACTTGTAATCTCTCAATTATGATAATTGAACGGATTCATGTCTCTCCACACCCTTGCTTCACTCTTTCTCTACATCTCTTGTTTCTTCTGTGTATTGAATATTGCACACTTGTGTGTGGCGTGTGTATTTGTAGTGTTGGTTGGCTTAAGTGAGTCATCGTCGTGTTTGTTGTTTTCCCTGTCAATTTGTCATCTGTATGCAATCCAATATGTCACATTAGGCCTTGTGTGGTACACAATTTCACCCGAAAGAATGACATTTTTTTCTCTCCTTCTCCACATCGTTGGGGTAAAAGGGGGTAATCGAATCAAATTGCGAATCGAATTAAATGGAATATTTTGCGTTATTGGTTTTTGTGGTAAACGACGAAGTAGTGTTCTCTCAACCCTTTCACTTGAAACGATCACATTTCTCACTCTCTGGACGAAACTGATATCGGGCTTTTTTCCGTTTCTACTCTTAAATCGAACGACAAACAGAGAACCGGTATTGGCTTTGGCTGTGGACCAGAGAGGAAAAAATAAAGTTTTCAGATTTCCATTTCCACCGCTTGAAACCGTTGTGCAAACATTTACTCAATACACGTGAGAGAGAAAAGCACTTCCATTTCGGCTCTCTATCACAAAATGCATTTATAGCTTATTATGGAATGTTGACTAAAGGCGATGACCGGCATGTCTTTAGGCAAAGGAACAAATATTGAATTGAATATGTACGTGTTGTAACCTCCGGTTGAGCGGTTTTACTTCCTTTTCGTGCTCCTATATATTATGCTCTCTCACTATTAAGTCATCATTCATGACACGACAAGTTCCACAGCGAAGCCATTCAACCCATTGTACATCTTCCTGAATTCAAGCTTCAAGCGTCGTCGTCTTCGTCCCATTCATTTCTCCAAATAAGAATGCATTTTCTCGCGATAAATGCAGTTGAGATGTGATTCACATAATATTTCCGGGATTATCCAGAAGGGTGAGTGTAGTGCAGAGGTCGGCATTGTGAAAACATGGGCGCACACACACATTCACACATTGTCAAATTAGCTGACTTGCACTTTCATTTCGAGTTCACAAGTGCTTCAATTCACTCCATTTTCCAAGACACCACCACCAGAGAGTGAAGGGGACAGCAAACCCGACCTCGAGCGACCCGTGCCAGATTGGCTATTATGTTTCTTAAAAATGTTTGCTTTCTTTTGAAGAAGAAAAAACGTAGTCGGTTGGGGTTCCATTCAAAACCATCTGCAACTCACTGGTACCACCAATACTTCTCCGGGATTGAATAGAGACTAGTAATGTGACTGGTTCGGGTGGTGACAATCAATCAATCCCGAGTTCCCGGTCTCATTGTCACCAGTCGTGTTAGCCGACTCGTTTGTGTGAGAGGGCGAGTTTTCAGTCTGCTTTTATTGTCGGTGTTCTTTCAATCAAGAGGAATTTTGTGAAACGTCGAAGCACACACGTATGTTACAAGTCATCATGTCAACATACTACACCCACCCCTTGTTAGCTAGTCACTCACACTGCGTGACAATGCAAGTCCAATGACACAATGCAAAGGATTCATTACATAAGGCTAAAAGGGCATTTAATAGTTGACTCAATCAGGCGTTCCACTATAACGGACACATTAACGATGTGCATGACTTACTCAATGACTCCAGAGATCATAAGCAGCCGCACTAAGGCTTCCTGCGGAGATCATGATGTGGAAGCACGGTCAAAGACCAAAACACTGTGTACCTTTACCCAAGTTATGGGAAACTTTGGTGGGTGCATGTACACAAGCTCAGGATGAAAATCATAACAAAATGCAAGTCATTTCCTTTTCGTGTTCCTGTCCTTCATTTGAAGTGTAGCCATATCACGCTCTAACGTCTGCCACAGCCCTGTGATCATGATCATCGCAAAGGTTATGTGAGCCCACACACAATACGCTTTTCGTTTGAACCCTGGAGCCTGCTTTGTACGTACGGTTTTCATCATCATGATTATTGATGGTTTGGATGATGACGTGGAAAAGTGAGGTAGTTCAGTGAGTGTACTGGAGTGAGAAAAAAGTGATCGAGATTTCATTACTTTAGAGAACAAACACACACACTCGGTGCTTTGCTTTTCTGGCGACACATGCAATTAAATTATGAGGAGAATGGCCTGAAATTATTTTTCTACTCTCAAGAGAGCATGTGTGCTGTCGACAATCAGTCTGACCTTATCCTTTCTCATAATAAGCAGCATTACTCGAACATTGTTAGAAATTAGAGAAAGTGATTACTCCTGTAGATACGTACTTGATCACAACACCCACCCGCAGTGTGCACTTGATTATGATTAATTGTGTTGGCAAAAGTACATTTGCAAAACTTCCTCGAACACGCAATTCGCACATTTTGGGTTCGGTAGCCAAAAGAATTGTACTCGCACAACTGTGCGACTGGAGATCTGGAGTGAAAAATTGCACACTCCTATCCTCCCATACGTAATGAGTAATGAGCTTTGCACGCAGCGGTTTTCTAGGTTGACATTTCTATGACTTTGAGAACTTAATAGCCTTTGCCGAGTGGGCACTTCTGCTCATTTATCCCATCAGTGTCACGCTGTCATAGAGTCATGCTTTCTACTACGCACACGCTCATTCATACATACATACGCTACTCCAGCCGTCTGTCAAGTGAAATAATCGTTTTTTATTCTTAATGCGAGAATCTGTACACAGGATGTACAAAATAGGAGAAAGGGGAGCACACGAGTTTGATACAAGTATAATATTGGAGATGATGACAACGATTACGGTCATAATGACAATAACCACACACGACTTGTGCTGTCACATTTTACAAGTATTGTTCCCGCAGAAAGCGAAAAAGTTTGACAATCATTATGACGATGATGCGATGACATGACCACATATTCACAACACTTGTTTTTCACGAAATTATACAACATTATATGCCACTATCATATTTAATACGGTTAAATGCATATTATCCGTGTGCTACATGGATCGCTTCATGTTTTCCCATGTCCATCATCATGTTTCTCATAATTCTGTGCTCAACTTTAGCCGAAAAAGGTTAGAGAAAGGGCCACCTTACATACATGGATGATATGCGTCTCACTATCTCTCTTCCCTTGTTTACGTCATTCATGAAAAAGGTAAAAGCTTTTCTTTTTTCTCATAATACTCTTCTCCTGTTTTCATCATTTGTTTCCCGGAGAAAAACTTATGCTGTAATATGCACTCATAAAAACACCAACTGTTTCCAGTTTCCAACCATAAAACACGGCAAACTCGTATAAAGTCTGTGCTTATGTTTCCCTTGTTTTCTAAAAACTTTTCCCCCTCCACTTTCCTTCCTTTTCTAAGAGAAACGAAGACTTTTTTCACTATTTCTGACAAGAGGTAAACATGCATACGTGTTTGCCTTGTCTGCTACCAGTCGTGTGTACAAAGATTGTTACGGATTCATGGTGGATGGAGAGAGATTGTGGAAATTTTTATCCAGATTTTTATACGGGTTTTGGGATATATTCAGTCGTTGTGAGTGATTCTGGAGAAAGAAAGATGTATGCCAGATGTTTCCGTATCTTTCCTGTCCATTCCTCGTTTTCAGCATTTTATGATGCACGTATAAAAGTGGAGTTGGGATGAGTGACCCTTCACATTGTTCTATGTGAGATACGCTGGAAATTTTGCATCGCGTGCAGCGCATCCAGTTACTGTCCACAGAGATAGAGTGAGAGAGATTGTGTTTGACAAGATGTGATGTGATCCTTTTTATCGTGTGCATTCAGGGTCATCAAAACAGCTTGACAAAAGGATACTAAGGAGAACCTTGTAAACGATCAAGATATATATTAAAAGTTTCTCCTATCTCTTGTCGGTCTGGTTGTGGATTCAAGTGCGTGTAACCATGAACTGTGATGATTTAATGCGTAAAGTGCGCAACTTGAGACTTGACTGACTGACGACGTTATAACTTTCAACCCAAAAAAAAGACCGGAGCTGTTTCATCTTTCATGTCGTCGTGTCATGTGTGCACTCAACAAGGTAAAAAGAACCTGACGCTACTCTTACATTATACAATTCCGCACAAAAGTTGAGCCGGCACGCATGTGGAAGGGAGAAATCGTGGCGAAGACGGAAATAGCAAGTTTCATTGAGTGCATCACACATTTCTCCTGCTTTTCAGAATGTTCTCACTAATCTAAAGCGACCGAGTGAAAGAGAAACGAAGACGACCGTAAATCCAGACAACTGCCATTTTATTACGTGTAATAAACGGTTAAGCGTGGAGTAAGCTCCATTTAAATACTCCAGTCGGGTTGGGTGCTGTGAAGAAAAGTGTAGTAAAAATATAGTGAATGCATTTCCGAATGCTGATCCATTTCACCGTCTCAGTATTTCCTGGAAAAAAAGTTTCGCTAGTCCCTCTTCCCTGTGATTACGACGGCGTCGTCATTTCTTCAGGAAAGAAATCAAACGTACGGAAATATAAGGAAGTTTAAAACCCTGGATTTATGACGGATATGAGAGGAGAAAGGGAGCTCACAAGCTATAAAAACACTTCCCCTTCCTTTCCTACTCTTTCTAATATCAAATCAAACGCGGACTAATGCCTTTTCAAAGATTTCTTCTTTGGACTGTTGCTCCTTTATCGTTGCATGCATCGTAAGATTTTTAAGGGCTAAAATTATACATAAACACATGAAACTTCAGTCTCTCAAAGTTTACAACGTGTCATTACTGAAAATTATTTAATGTTTCCAAGAAGCAAAAATCCAACTGCGACGTTTGCGAAATTACTGTTTTTATGTGAGACCAGAGTAGACGGCGGCTTTTCCTCGATATTAAGAATCATAATGGCGAAAGTGGATGTTTTATTGAATGTATGACTTCATCATTGAATTCACGAATGAATGAATAAAATTGCACAAACAAAAGAATTACTCTCAGTTTTTAATATCAAAGTGATTCACAAAATCCTATCAAACTGCCACACGCTTTAACAAAGACAAACGTGTTTCTCGTCGGTGAATGAAAAGCGGATTGCATTGTTTGACTAGTAAAAGACTGTTCAAAAGAAGTTGATTTAAAACTGCAAACTAATTTCCTATTCCATTTTCATCCCACCATTTCCCCTTAATTATTACATCTTCCATTGTTTGTCTCGTCTTGAACTCGAGGTGATGTGGGTTTCTCTTTGGAGCCAAAAACAACGCTCCAGCAGCATAAAGAGAATGTATACTCATTACAACTAATAAAATACAAATAATGCTGATTAGCCACACTGTTTTTTTCATGAGCTATAAACATTCCTCGTAGTTTTTTGTGTTTGCTATTAAGCCAAAGTAAAATTTGAAAAGCCTTGTTAATCAGCAAAGAGCGAGCGGAAAGTGCCTAGTTTTTTAAGAGCGTTATCTCCGGTTCTCAGGTGTCGTACAAAAAACATGTACATAAACGATAGCAAGGGATGATGGTGATGATGAGTAATACGCAAGTCGTATCATACCTCATTAAGAATTGCTCCTGCCTTTCTTCCATCGCATCGTCGTTTCATACAAAATACATAAAAAGTCGTACATACGAAAGCATACAAAAATGATTTTCCAGCTCACCTCTCCAAAAAAAGAGAAAAGATTATCATCACAAACATACTAATTGGAATGACGGTATCTTCTGTACACAAGAGTAAGTATAAAAAGCTCTATTTTTTCCTGTGATAACCATAAAAAACGAATGTGGTAAGGCTGCTTTGTCTTCCGGAAATTCCATTAAAATTTTTGGGCTGAACTTTACCAAACTTTGTGTGCCTCTCCAAATTCAAAATGTTCGAGGAAAGGGAAGTCGGTTTTGTAGAAAAAGAAGCCTTTACAGAGAGGTGCGAGCATATTATATTTTTTATGATAT
>JAHZMW010004686.1:0-10283 GCA_027743745.1 Alloscopus bannaensis
CAATTTAAATGTAGCACTCGTATAATATTCAATGTACTATTTAAAGTGTACCATGCAAATTTTTACGAGGTTATGCAAATGAGCGTTTCTTTTACCTATCTCCCATTTAAAGTCTTTCCTTATTTGTCAAGCTGAAACACGCATTTTGTTGTGCATTTCCTCTGAAGTGTCATTTCACTTTCACATGAGGGTGATTTCTTGGACACATGAAATGACATGAATGAATGACATCACAATATCTAGAACAATACATTCGAGTTTTGTTGCCCTTTCGTTGAATAGTGTGAGCGAAACGAAACAGTGTCAGATCCCTTGTGTCCCTTTAAGAAACTTTTTGGCGTGAATGGACATGGACGCCGTTTTGTCATGTGCTCATATAAACTTATAACATCGAACGGGACTGGTAAAACGTTGCATTCTTAATGTATATATAGCATCACTGTCAAATGCTTGAATTTTTTAATCGTTTCGCGTTAGTTTTTTTAAAGTACCAACATTGTTCTCGAATGTACAATTGAAAGTGTAAAAAGGAGAAAGGCGGGGTTGCAGGCACCAACTCAGAAGAAAGGAAAACACGAGCACGACTTTCTCCTCTCCGCGCGTCCCAAAGAAAAATTGCTGGGGAGCAACCTCTCCAGATAAAAATGTTTGAACCCTTGGCACCACATCGAAAAGTAAAAATAAGAACACAGTTCTCCAAAGTCGGAGTGAGGGAAGCATGAGGCGCACCGGGACCGGATGAATAAGGGAAATGATGATACCATATGTAACCTTTATGAATAGATTGCGTGTGGTTGTAAATCCGACACTTTGTGTTCACCATTCACAAACACTCGGAGAAAGTAAAGAGCAAAGACCTACTACTGCCTAGTCCAAACTCATCGTTTTTTCTCTATATATTTATCTCATACTACAAGAGAGAGGGGGAGAGACAGTAGGATTGCTGCCGAGAATGGGAAAATAAATGAATGAGATTGTCTGCGAGATAGATAGTGAACGGTATTTTTCACTGGTCTCATCCAGAAAGAAAAATAGCTTAGCTTTTGCTTTTCTCAACACAGAGGGATACACCCTTGTCTTCAACTCTGGAGAGATCAGTGGCATAATGAAGAAAAGCAAAGCAGTGCAGTTGGGTTGCACTTTAATCTTTTTGTGTGTACCCCAAAAAAGCTTTCGTATCGACTCTGGAGAAAGCATGAGCTTCCAACTTCCTCTGTTTTGTTCTTGAGTTATATAAAAATGCTAATAGCACCACGGAAGAGTAACAGCTTGTCTTGATAGTAAATTCAGAAATAAGCAGAGGGCAAAAAGGTAACGGAGAAGGGTACACATATACAATTACAAAGTTCTTTCTCGGGACGTTACAAGGAGACGAGTCTGATCCGCCGGAAATAATAGGATGAGAAGACGACCTTAAAGATGAACAAGCAACTGAGATGAGAGAAAAAAAGTTGAAAATTTATGGTTTGCTCAAGCCAATAAATCACCTTGGGACATTCGTTAGCTACATGAGAAAAGGAAATATTACTGCAGCGAAATTTTGTGCTTACTATAGATATACTTGCGTACTCGGTGAAAATATTCGTAATATTTTCCTCGCTAACGTTGGTGTAGAGGTATTAACAGGGAGAAAAGACTTTTGAGCTTATCTGAAACAGATTCTGTTAGAGTACTGCGTTTCGGGAGTATTTCAACATTGCTTTATGAATTCGTTAAAATCTTTCCCAGGAGAGCTGTGTCTGACAACTTTTGCAAATGAGTCACATTTTCGTAACGATGAGATTACTGAAAAATGGGCTCTGATAAGTATCGACAAAGGGAGAAATCCTCTTTGATTTTTTTTCGGGAACCGGATTTTAAAGATCAAAAGGACATTGTGAGAAACATCAGTACAGTCGGATTTTACCATTTCCTCTTCTGATTGCTAAACTTCACTGTGTAATGGCGTGTGCATGACTTACTTCAAGCTGAGTCGCATTTTCTTTGGTGCTTTCCTCTTTACTTTCATTCTGATGAACGGTGATATACCGTTTTACCATTAAAATCAATCCCCACATAATATTGACAATTTTACTATTTTTTGTGAATCGAGGGTACAACTCCGGATTTCCGAATTTGCACTTTTATCAAAAGCGTCATTCGCCATTGCAGCTAGTCTTATGGAGGAAGTCATCAATAGTTTGACTCTCTGATGAAAGAACTGTCTGTTTGCTCATTCATTTCAAGCGAATCTAGTTGTATTGGAAATGTCTCGGGAAAAAATTACGAAAAGCACTAATTTGTAGAAGGCTAACTATGCAATGGTGTAACTGAAGGAAAGATGTGTCGAAGTGGCAAAACGCAATCTTTTTATTATTACCCCTTTTGCTGTTTCGCCAGAATATCCGCTTATGCAAGAATTCTGAGAAGAGCTGTCACGTTAGATCGTCGGTTACTCTTCAGAGGCTGCTTGTAATGCCATGAAAATTGAAAGTAAAAGCGACCAAAATTTGTCCTATCCGGTCTGCATTCTCCGACATTATCTCAAAGAGCATACTACAAACTGCTACAAGAACGAAGAAAATTGCAATTTTCAACTAACGGATTTTATTTAAACGCTAGTCTAGTCCTGCACAAATAACGAACGAGAGTTCAAAGGTACTCTTATCGGATTCCGAAGGAAATCTCAATAAATGCCTGCAATAACTCCTAGCTTGTTTAACAAGCTTTGTCGTTATCTTGTCCATCTTTGTTGTTTCAGAAGATTGCCTCCTTCCTCTTGACTCTCACGGGAAAAATTTATTATTCCACGTATAACAGAAATCCATTGGTGTTAATCATACGCTCAGAGACAATGAGATAGTATGTATGCTTATTTTATAGATGGAAACAACATGGACAAGTGAAGTGAGTATCACGGTGGAATATTCGGGTGGCCTGCTTGCTGTTTCAAAGCCGTTCTGAGAAGACGAATAAATGTTTACATTGTATTGGACTGAATGTTTTGTGTAACGATCCAAAGAAACATGAGCGCGTGTTGAGACAAGCAATTTTAGATGAAAGTTGCGAATATTTTTTCCTCATTCTTTTCGTTTGTCGTAATTCTTCATGCTTTTTTCAATCTGCCTTTTAACAAGTTGCCCCTTGTCTTGTTTTGTATGTAAGCCTTTGAAAAATTGTAAGGGAATTGATTTTATTTGGAGGGTGGCAATGTACGTTTATAAGAAAAATGCAACGCTAAGGCAGCTCCGTAATACGTCGTTTAGATGTATGCCCGTTGAAAGAAAGAGCTACTATGACTGGTAATTTAGTCAACACCGTGTTTCCCTATTTCCCACATCACGGCTTTTATACAACATTTAACCAAGTTTTTTATTCCCGTTAAGCTTGGCTCAAGTGGTTTACGATAAACACTAGGAACACTGCTACGCAATAGCCGCAGCCGGCTTGAAAGATTGGACTTGCTTTTATCTATTGTTTCTATATAAAAGCTTTCTCTTTTATAAAGGCTGCAATCTAGTCTTTCTCGACTTATCGCTTTTAGTTCCTTTCTTACAAATGTGGTGGTTGTGCGTGCTCTTGGAGTGGCACAATGATTTTTGGGCACGAGAAACAAAAGGGAATGGTGACGATGATGATGGTATTCAATGTGAAAGAAAGAGAGTTTTGTACGTGTATTTAGTGTATAAATTGAGCACATTTTCAGCGAAAATTCTTGTGAATTGCACTAAACTCGATTGGAAGAGGAGTTAAGCCTATTACCAGGAAAAGAGTGGGAGATCTGCCCAATTCATTCTTGTCTCTCAAATGTTACGTTTATTAGCTGGAATGCTTTTCTCAGGAAATACAACGTGTATTCCTCTTTTCTCTGTGTATTTCTGCTGTATCATTTCCCAATAGGATACTTTCAACAAGATTTAGGAGCCGTGCTCTAATAGGTATATCCTTGTAGCTAATGATGTGCGCTTTTCGATCTTTTCCGAGAGAGCGAGAGAGGCTTCGAGTGATAAACCCACAAGATGTTAACTTGGCATTTCTTAAGATGAACAGTTCTGTAGATGGGAAGAGATTCAATTTTTCATGCTATCAGCACTCACAAATCTTCATTGTTTATCGAGGGACAAAAAAGACATCTTAATTTGATCAAACAGACGAGCATAAAAACCACATGTCTCCTCGCTACGGGAAGTCGTTTGTGTAAAAGAATCGTTGACACGATGAAGATGTGTATGGCGTGTAGTTGGCTTTATTCACGTTTCGTTTACAATAAACTGGCATTTACATAATTTGCATCAAAACAAGAAATTTAATGGAAGTTTGACGCTTCTTGTAAATTAGACGGTACATATACAGTAATTGATCTTTTCATATTTAATACCGTACTCGTTTACGGAGGCTGGCCTTACTTTTGTGTATGTTTAAATGGTTTTTAATGTTAGAAATCATTCATTCTCCCTACTCGCTTGGCATTACGTTGTCACAATCTCGTTCATTCAATCTTTCTACCTAACGTTTTCACAATGTACATAATCGTATGTAATTGTAATTAATTATTCCTGTCTGTTCGCATTACCGAACCGCGTCTTAAATTATGTGAGATTGTACGATTAAACATGGAAATTTGATAAATCATACGCGAGATTTCAATCCGATATGTTTGCATACAATAACTTGTATTCTGCTTACTTAGCAAAAAAGAGATGTTCGACGCATTTGGATGATTTACATTAACAGCATGTTGTCTATTTTAGGTGAAGAGGCGTGTGGACTCCATTCAGAGTCAACAATCCTCAAGAACTACAAAACCCAATTTGGCCAATTACGACGTGGAGTTTCTGAACCCCAAGCTGAGAGAAGAGAAGGACAGAGTTGGGCCGGGTGTTGTTAACACAAGTGGTGGAACGACAGGCGATAGAGCGGTTGGGTCAACCGGTGATCCTGAGGATGGTGCGTCGGATAAATGTTTTTAAAGTGATTGTTTGGCTGGCTATTTTAAAAAATTATTCCAGTTAAATTCTCTTAATAATTTTGAATATTATTTTGAATTTATAAAGAGTGGGTCTGGTTGACATCCTACAGCCGAATTCAGGTAAGTCTCTCTCCTTTTTTCCTTTCCACACGTAACATAAACTTTTTCGAGTCGCAAAAGAAAGATGAATGCATGCTGTGCTAGAGTTTATCGTATAACTATCTTCACGTCTAGTTCATATCTCGAAACAAAATCCTTTGGTCATCATGACTCTCCTGACTAGAAGAGAACTGAACAATAAATGTGCATCGTCCGGCAATTTCTCAAAGTACCGTACTCTCCACAGATAATCATCTCATCGCCCTTGCCATCTCTAGATTGGAATAATGGAAACTGGGGAGTGGAAAGGCATGGAACACGTTGAGAAAAGGGCTGTTCAATTCCACTTTAAGAATGGCTCTCATACAAACCATTGTGTGTTTCTGTTTGAGACGTCTTGTAGTACTTATACTGAAAGATTTCCCTCACGTCGTCCACAGCCTAATTGTCGAATACCTTGAGTAAACTCACGTAATCAGAGTCTCATCATTTTTTTTCTCTGATTTATAAAATTCCCGAAATGCCTACATTAATCAGACCTGAGTGAAGCGTACCAGAGCGGACTCGAGGTGACAATGATGACGTGCGAACGAGGTTTACATTTTCAGAATCCAGTATTACTTTTACCAAATCTCTAAAAGGGAGTAGATATATTATTTTCTTGTTCGTTGACACTTACAAAGAACTTTAATGAACTTAAAAGCTTTACACGATGAGCTAAACCAGGAACAAGGAATTACATTACACGTAACAGCGGATAAGCACACATTACATAAATCTGTGTTTGTATGGTACACCATGTTGTATCGTTGTGTACTTTAGTGAATTATTCTTCTTCATGTCATGGAAAAGCACCTCTTTTATTCTTCCTCTCTGTAGAAAAGTCGAGCTAGAGGCAAGGAGTGGCTGTGGCTATATATTTTTTAATGGAATTGCTTCTTGAAAGGGATTGGACCTGTGAAAAAGTGTTCAAGGGGTTTTCTTCTTCCGTCGTTTGTGCGCACTTGTATTTAAAATGAACGTCTTTTTGTGATGCTATGAATAATATATTTTCTGTGGTTGTGAATGAAAAAGAAGCCCATTTGAAAAAAAACCGTAATGCATTTGTGTGAGAGCCACTCGGCTGCGGCTTGTACGCTTGCACAGTTGAATTTGATGTGTGGGAAATACGCTTTTGCGTAGAAAATTATTATTATCCCTTTGTTCCCCGTCCGATGCAATGTGTGCGCACTTCACGTTGTCTGAGAAAGCATTCCTTTTCACTCACATTGACTACTCTTTGAGTTTACATAAATACACACAAAAGCCTCCACCACGACTAGTCTGAGTATGTATGAATCTGCTTGTGGGAGTTATTAGGGTGAAATTTTCATTTAATCTTGTGTAATTTACAACCCATGTGGGAACACTGTTTGTCTAATAAATCACATGTCACCTACGGACTAATACGTACCTTTCCCATTTAACACCAATTTCTTACTTTTCTCTCCACCACATTCATAGCAGAAAGGGAAATTTTCATACTCTAAATCCGTTTACTGCTCCAGAAGGAATAAGGATCTGCTTGAGTTTTCGGGTTTGTGAAGGTCATCGTCGCACACAGTGCACAAACATTTATGTTTGAGTAAAACTCGTGTCGAACTACCACAGGCAATGCAAACACCATCTCCCAAAATGCAGAGAAAGGAAATCTTGATCCATATTTGGGGCCTTACATTATAACCGCAAGCTACGCAGTTCAAAATGATGGAAAACGGAAACGCAAGCATAATAATTTGTACTTGTTGGAAAGGTAATTTAATTTCATGGAGAAAGGACTCATTTGTTCTAAACTTGGAATTTTGTGTGCACATTATTTCAACTTCAAACTATCAGAATAAATAGGAGGAATTATTAGGTTGATTTTCCATATACTACGGCATATACTGCTGATGAAGAAAGCGCGATACTTTTAATTGACCAGTATAAAGTGCTCTTATATGGTATTTGTGAGCATCAGTAATTTTGTATCGGTAATACTCCAAGTTTTAACTAACTAATAATAGTAACAACATGAAGATACTCGGAATACAATAGAGCATACTTTTTAAGGGTAGATTCAACAAGGGAAACTTGCGGCGATAAAAAACTTTTCTCCTATCCTCTCTCCTCTTGCCACTCGCGGACGCTCCCTCCCATTCTTTTGAAGTTATTCATTAATTTCACATTTGCTCTTGGTTCTCTTACCTTTTCCCTATATATTTGCCTTCTTTCATCTTTTTTAATTAACGGAAGAACTTGTTTCCCGACAAAGACTGGGATACAAAATCTCATATATTTTGAATGAAAATTGACTTTATTTTTTTCTTCAGAGGAGCCATCTCTAAATGTGTCGTAAAAAGATATACATATACATATTTAAAAAATAAAAAAAATAATAAATTTATTATGCAAACGTGAGAGTAGGTATATGTGCACATAATAAAGTTGACTAAATATCACGTAATATGTTGTGAGTGTGATGATGATATTGAGTAAAAGACGAGGTAAATAATGATCAGGGAGAATAAGAAATTCCTTTACGTCTGGTGAAGCTGAAGGTAGGTAAACTCTATGAAAATTTGATGAAGTTATTATTTATTAATAGTTGAGTTAGCTTGGTTTCCTCTTTTCTCCACTACTCCATTATAATTTTAAAATGCAGTCCGCACATCAAGAAGAAGTTTTGTTTTTTAGTCAGCTCACAGTATATCACAGAGTATAGTGAATTCTTGTGCAAGAACTTGTTTACTTTGTCGTTAGTTTTCACAATCCGTGTTCTCTGGCGTCAATCTGGTGTTCAGATTATATTTTTCGTACACCAAGCAGACATATTTTGATGCTTTTATGAGGAAAGGACTGTGATTTTCTCTCAGCAATCAACAATGATTAACTCAAAACACGTCCACACAGTGTGAAAAAATGTCCAGAGAAAAAGTTGTGAATACAAAAGGAGGGAAATCATCCAAAACGGTATAAATCACACGTTTCGGAGCAATTTAGCAAATCATTCTGTTAAGACAACTTTTGCCATTCTCACATTGCGCACAACGAGTTATTTCGTGACCGTGTTGGTTTACACTACGCACGTTTCGTGTTTTTTTGTTTAATGGTGCCTGAAATGCGAAAGGAAAACTTTTGTGCTCTGTTATAATAGCGTCGTATATTTACGAATATGAAAGTGTTGTGACTTTTTTATATGAGGGAATGGACATGAACTCAAGACGACGAGCAGAGAACGGATTATAGACAGCTTTTTACAGCGTGATCCTCATAACTTTTGACAGTCAGTTGCTACATGGTGACTGCATTTTCATGATGATATTGCTCGCTTCTCACATAATAACACTTGGTTCCACGAACGCCGCCCTGAGCTAAACCGCTATAATTTTAACTCTCGGAGTCTCCCCATAAAAAGCTAACACATAATAGAAATTAACAAAAAGTTCACATTTTGCCTCACTCTAGACTGCAACTACGTATCGCAAGATTCCATATACCCACTTACTTTTTAAGTGGCTCTTTTCTGCCATTCCCCTTGTTCATCATTTATAGGAAAAGGATGTATAATGTGACTACTAAAACAAAAGTTTTCATACTACAAAAGCGAATATTTATGCCTAGTGAGGAGGATGTGAAATGGATAAAATTTTTAGAGTTATTTTTCTGCTTGCGATGTTTCATTAGGAGTTTTATAAGCTGCGTGCACAGATACTTATTCCCGTTTCCTAGTCCTACAAGATTGTCATGCACAACTCATAATTGTCAGTCACAACTGTCATCAACAGCTAGTTGGTTCATTTTTTTTTTAAAAAGCACATGTGTATTTTACAATGAACGTAGGGAGCATGAGAATAAGTTAGAATTAAGGAAGCGCACGTGCTGCCGCAACTCTAAGAAAAGAAGCTAAAATCATGAAGTTCCCCATGTGGAGAAAGATGATGAAAAAGTTTACACGGCCAACTAAGTTAATGACGTGTCTAATTCTTTTAGTATCTCATTTGTTACACCTACCAGATGAGTTCTACTCTCTTCGGTGGTGTTGGGTGTGCGTGGTTTTATGAATTACGTGTTCTCGCGTTTCATCCGCGCTCAAAAGTTAACACAAGGAGAAGCATGTAAACAAGTTAATATTTAGTCGCATGTGACGCTTTCATGGAAAGCGTTTTTTTGTGTCTGGTTTCCCTCGTGTGGAGTAAGTTTTAGTTAGCCATGTTCTACATTCTGCATGTTGGTAGTGCCACGGTTCGTTTAATAATGTATTTAAAACTCTTTTGGTAAGCGTGTAGCTAGATTGAAGAATTGAGGTAGACGCTCACGACGAGGTGGACAATATAAGTATTTCTGCTCACTTTTAGCAGTTAATTTGCATATTATATTATAATAGTCTCGCATTGCTATAAGTTGGTGTGTGCGTTGTATTTTCAATTCGCCCAAATCTCGCATTTGGCTCTTATTGAGCAGTGTGCTTCAAGCCTAATGGATAATTTGCAAGGTTTACAATATGCGATTTCTCATTCACATTTTCTGGCATATAAATTAATAATTCAGGATTTGAGGAAAAGGTCATCGCAAAGTTAGTTTCTGTAATGCACTTCCAAGTTTGCCCTTTATGTAGGTACAAGTTGAAATTTAGTGATCTCTCGTATTCGAAGAGGGTTTTAAATGGTGAAATATGCCCAGGCATGGACTATGACAATTGACATTTTTCGGAACATGGAATGAAAGGGTTATGAGGATGGTGAGCGTTCTAGTTTTCGGATCATTATTATTTATTCATGAAGATTTACACATCCATTTGCGAAGCACTTAGGCAAAGGTAATCTTTTGTATGGCACAACTTTTTCTGTACTGGGGCAAAAACTATTCTTTTCTCCCTCAACTATATATCGACACAGTACTTCTAAATCATTTTGTGTCCGACTATGAGTTCCACAGTAATTTCTTTCTTATCCCATCGTTCCGATCTGAAAATTTTACTAAATCTATATACAAAACGTAAACATACCAGATAACTTTTTTCATTCAGAGAGTGGCTCCGGCACAAAAAGGGCAACAAAAGAGAATAAATCTAACTTGCAAAAGAGTTGAGAAAAATGTAGTTCCCCATGTTAAAGAAGAAGGTAGGCAGTCGAGAGTTGAAAATTTTTGCACTCAATTTATTACCCAGAAGAAAGCAATCTTTTATAAACAAATATTAAACTTACTTTGTCCCGAT
>JAHZMW010004687.1:0-12826 GCA_027743745.1 Alloscopus bannaensis
AATCAAATAAAGTAAAGTAGCAAAAGTTGTTTCCAATAAAAACCAACAACCGTCTCTTGAGAGAAGTTGTTTGTTAGGTTTCTTTGTCTGCATTGTTCGAAGAGTGAGGTACTCCTGAGAGCAAAATACATTTTTGGTACGCTACTTACGAAATCAGAGAAAAATTCATTTAGCTGACCATGAGATGATGAGCCGGCTCAGAGTAAACCATAAAGACATGCTTCCTCATATACAAATTGTATTTTGTGTGGTTGGAATGATATCTCGTATCAAGGTGAAAAATATACTGGTTCACGATGAGCCACGCCGTATCACATAAAACACATTAAATGTGTAGGATCTTACGACATTTTCTTGCAAGATGGTTTGTTGAGGTATGAGGTATGTAAATTCTCAAAATGAGCAACAAAGTTCGTGCTCAAAATGTTGGAACTTGTGATCAAGATGGAACTGTACGTGCACACCAAATTGTAGACAGCGTGTGTATATAAATTATCCTCTTGACTTCTCTCTGCGCGCTTGTGGTGTGCATGTTTGGATGTGGAAAATATTTTTAAGGTTTTTCTCTGCAGTTTTTTGGAGAGAGGAGAGTCTACTAAATGGCTAAATAGTAATAAGTGTGTATGCATTTATGGAGTTTGTTATGCATGCATGCTTTGTTACTGTAAGAAGTATGCACATCGGCTTTTTTAACCACTCTGTAAAAAAGCGTGTAAAAATGGTGGTCGACCTTTAGACGAAATTCAAGGTAAAACGCACACTCTCTGTCTCTCTGACTGTGAAACGCTGACATTGAAATGAAAAAAGTAGCTAACCTAAATAAAATT
The DNA here is from genome assembly GCA_027743745.1 of Alloscopus bannaensis. Lineage (NCBI taxonomy): Eukaryota > Metazoa > Arthropoda > Collembola > Entomobryomorpha > Entomobryidae > Alloscopus > Alloscopus bannaensis. The sequence continues at coordinate 828 of JAHZMW010004687.1, forward strand.
AGCCGTTCCAAGGTGAAAGTTTTTCTCTTTGCTCGAATCTTTGTACAAAAAGTTGTGCTGTTCTGAGTTGCATACACATTTCCTCGTTTTTGAGACGCATTGTCACCAGAAGAGTTCTCTCCGGTACCAAATGTTATTAAAACGGTTGGACTAATAAACTTTTTATACTGTTCTTACTTTGAATAAATTATGATACAAATTTTTACTATGAAATAATATTAAACCTAAATTCATTTTATCTCTACACTTTAACTGCGTGTAAGCCACATTATTCTACCATGAAACCATCAAATGGCAACAGAAATCCCTTATGGGAAGACATTCACACATTGTTGTTTAAATTTCAGCTGGGTAGCTTGCCCAATAAAACTATCGCATTCATGTGCGTTAAACATTTATCATGATACGTCTGCTCCATGTCAGCCATCAGTAAAGCGCACAGGTGAGAGTGTTTTATGTAACACTTTCGTCCGTCGTGTGTGATGCATTGCAATTTTATTATAGATCTCTGTATGATATGGCTTTTCTCTGAATGAGCTAACAACACTCGTTCTAACCAATATATGGGACTGTACTATGCTCTCTGGAATTATAATATTTTTCTATCTGTGGGCCTGGCCAGACCAGAAATTTCGCGTTGTGTAACTGCCTCTCACGAGCACTACCACAACGTTGTAAAGTACTGGAGATTTTTCGCTGTGAACAATTTTGAGAATCAACTCCTCACACTCTCGGCCTCTCTGGATAGTGTCCATCAGCAGCCAACAAAGTTTTTATGATTATGCTTACAATTGGCAGTATCTTTTGATGAAGTAAATAAACGTTAGTGCAGCCACTTCCTGGATCTAACCTTCTCTGACCTCGCACATTATTGTTCGCTTGCGAGCACGTAGTAAACTACAAAACAACTCTGCTCTCCTCTTAATTCCAGAGAAGCTCACATAAATATATTCTCCAGTAGTCTCGTTCCATTTAAGCCTTGCTTAAACTAAAAGAAGTGCGCATTACCTATTATAATTCACATCTTCTCATGGAAGTTGAATCGGAGGACAGGTAAAACGATGCATGTTGTTATGCCTGAATGGGTCGTAATTGGATTAAAAAATATCCCATTCAAACACGGGAATATGAAATACACAAATACAAAACCACAAACCCTGTCGTCGGTGTGTGCTCTCTTTCTCGAATGAAATGCCCTTGAACTGAACTCCTTTCCTGTCCGCACCGAACTCCAGCAGACTCATACAAAGTTAATAACATCCACTCTTTTCCTTATTAATACTCCACACTCCAGGCCACGCCATCATCTCGCCACTCCAGTTCCATTTATCAGAGTTTTCACACACCCCTGCAGAACAGTGCTCACTCTAAAATAATGCAAAAGGTTATGCGATGTAGATGTTGTTGATAGATATAATGAATTTAATTTTTCGTCATTCTCATTTACTTTATTGCATAATTGGTGGAGAAACTTTAGTTGATGATTATGATTGCCCTATTAAAACCATATTTCATACGAATTTCTTGAGTTTTCCTCTGCATAAGGTGCATACACTAATGGTCTTTGATAAACGTATAAACGTGTCCTTGTCAAAGCAGAAGAGGAGGAAAAACGGTATAAATTATTACGTCACATTATTTTTCGCATTGGTAATTTTTTTTTGTAAATTTAAATGTCCATTCCTCTAACCAAGTGCATACACTAATGGTCTTTGATAAACGTATAAACGTGTCCTTGTCAAAGCAGAAGAGGAGGAAAAACGGTATAAATTATTACGTCACATTATTTTTCGCATTGGTAATTTTTTTGTAAATTTAAATGTCCATTCCTCTGACCAAAAAGTTATTTCGAGTCAAAGACAAGGAGAACAAACGTTATAAACAAGCTTATTTACTTTGACTTGTTTATTTCCAACGTGGCGAACGTGAAATGGTATATAATAGTATCACGGACATAGGAAAGTTTCCACACTCGCTCTTTTATAACTTTGTGTTCCATAATGTTGTTATCCATAAGTTTCATGGTCAAAGCGGACAAAAAATGAGAAAAGAGAATGCGCAAGAGCCGAGGCACACATGGAGAGAGAGAGCAATGCAAAACGGCGTGAGCTTGACTTACTTTACTTTCTGGGTAAAGGTGAAATCTGATGTAAAAGCCTACGCTGGGTGAGCTTTTGGCTGTGGAAAGCGATATGAGCTTGTGTCTATCAGAGTGAAAGCTTATAACAGCGGGTAACCTTCTTCGGAGCGACAACGTTTTTTTTGCATGGGTATAGTACATGCATCATTTTGTCCCAACTACAACAAGCCCACGAAAGTTGCACATTTTCATGTCAGACCACCAATTTTTTTTCTTCTGGTGCCAAACGTAATAGCAACAAAACAACGCTACTCTTTTCTAATCTAAGAGAAAGCCTAAGCCGTAGTAGTGAAGTCGTGCGGAATGGATAAATAGTTAATGAGTGTAATTTTCTTGATCGTCCCATATGCTACGTTGTTGAAGGGCATCCCCACATTTTTATTCACGTAAAAGTCTGTGATGGATGTCCTACAGGGTGCATATTTTAATGTTAGATTTGATCGAGTGCGATGCAAACGAAATTGCAAAATAACTTTGTGCCTAACCAAAGTTAAGATATTTCGGGGGATGGGGAGTGTCTATTTTTTTATACATAAATGTGCTTCTGTAGACGAGTAAGCTTTCTACTTTGTTTTCTCTCGAGAATTTCCTCTTTGCTTTTGATGTAATGCGGTGTTCCAAAGAAATACATGTCTTTTTGACCTTTTCTCCTCTGGAAAGTATCATTAAGCCATCAAGACGTCTTTCTCAAACCGCAAATACGGGGAAAACCAGGAGAAAGAGAAAGTTGACTCATACAAGACATTTCAATCTCGCAAAACACCGTCTGAAGTATAACTTCTAATTAGACCATTCTCCGTCATGAAATCAACACTGCACAGTCGACAAAACTGAAGTGAGATGAATCCTTGAACAAGTTCCAAGGAAAGACCTCAAACCAAGATTATGCAAGAGGGTCCCTGTTCAAATGATAATGGGAGAAAGGCTCTTTCTTTCACTCGCCCATTCACGCTGTGTGAGTTGCTGACACATTTTCACATTCTCCAGAGAAGAGAAACATTTCATCTTAATAAGTACTTTCTCTGGAGTCCAGGAAAGTTTTGTGTACAGGAAACTAACTCACTATTATTTTGAGTATGAGAAGAGACCTTCGGGGACACAATGATAATGGCAATACATCTTTTTTTAGCCACACAATTTCCCTTCATTGCTCCAATGAATAGTACTGTGATTAACGTAAAGAAACCCTTGTGACTGATGCGATATTCATTTAAACACCCTTTTTATATCACCGTTGTGAAAGTAAAAAGAAATCCCACAAGAGATTTCATCACAATCTTTTCACTGGCCGACACCAACTAAAGTAATTCAAAGCTGCAGTGTGTCTCTGCCATTTTGGCTACACCTGTAATTATTACATATGGTGGTCTCTAGTATGTTTGTTATCATGCTTTGCAAAAAAACCAAGACAAAGCTACAAGGCACTTCATAACTCATCATAATATTTCATGTCCACATCCCCTGTAANGTCTCTAGTCTGTTTGTTATCATGCTTTGCAAAAAAACAAGACAAAGCTACAAGGCACTTCATAACTCATCATAATATTTCATGTCCACATCCCCTGTAATTTTATAGAGTATTCCTAATACCTACACCGAGTCACGCGTTAGTTTCTCCGAATTTGAAAGTGGCCCATATAAAAATTGCAATCACACAAGATGAGAACATAGAAACGTGCCCAACTGCTGACTTTCGTCGTTCACATTTCGTGAATGTGATAGCTGAAGGCTATTGAGCATGTAATAATTTTCTCTTCGTTTTCTCTCCAGAGACACAAAGAGACGCAAGAGGGGCTGTCAAAACGTATTGAAAATGGCAGCGTAAAATCAGGGAAGCATGAAATGAGTAAAATGATGCCTTCCATTGGCTCTCCGGATCGAAGCGTGGTCCGCCTTTCCGTTCCCTTTATCTGGATTGGCAATATGTATGATTTTGCCAATGTGCTTAAATTCATAGCAATCCTAAAGCAACAAAAGGAAGACAGCGGAAACAAGGACATTTTCATGATAATGTAGGCATTTATAAAAGAAAGGAATTTAGTCCTTGATGCTGTCTCAATCATTGATGGAGAAGTTCGATGAAATGAGCGAGTCTCGCTTGATAGCTGAGCTCCACAGGCGATGAGTTAATATGCAAGTTTTGCCATCTGCCCGAGAAAAGATAGGAAAAAAGGGTTGAGTCATGGAGAAACGAACGCGTATATATAAATAGCACGCCTTTTATAGAGTTACTCAATCTCCCTTTTGTGTACACAAGATGTGGCACACATAAACTACGCAAGTATCACTGGGTGAGCCTCGATTTACTTTCAGACTTTGAGGTTTTTTTCTCCGCTTTGAGCTTGTTGCTACACAGGGAAGAGTAAACATGCAAAAATATGTGTGTATACCGTCTCCCTTTCGATTTGTCTGGGAAAAGCCTTCCTCACACACCGATTCCAGACAGCCAGACCTTGACACAGACAAGGCTATACAGTATATGCGTACAAGGAAAGCGGAGAAGTGGAGCACACAATGGGAGACACACTTATATAGAAGAAAGGGAGAAAAGTATGTGAACTCAATTTTCTCCTAACGCAACATACACCACAAAAGTGGTGCTCTCACACACGATGCTTTGCTCACTATCTCAACCCAATCTCCATTTTGGTCGTCTTTCAATCTTTTTTTTTTTCCTTTCCGAGTGGAAACTTTTTTTTTTGTAATTTACGTACACACAAAGGCATACTCAGTAAATGAAAAATCCTTGAAAACTTTGTCCGCCTCGAGAAGAAGGAGGTGGAAGGGAAGATAAAACCCGTTTATTCTGTGTACTCTACTGTGGAGTACATAAAATACGAAATAACGTAAAAAAATAATACTGTTTTGTGTCACGTCAAACCACTTTTCACGACAAATAAACTTATTGCTGAGTAGAAATGGAGTAGGTGTACGTACAGTGAAAGTTTTCAATTTTCGTCAGCTCGATTAAAAGAGAACATTAGCACTGGATCAAAAACTATTATTTTCGAGCCCTCTCAAAAGGAATGAAATGGTAACATAGGTTTAGCCACTCGTTTGTCCGATGTAGTGGTCGCAGGCACTCTTTAGTAACACTTTTCGGTATTAACACAGGGAGAGACGCGTGAACTTGTAAACCTACGTGTCAACCTTACAGTACAAGTACACCATTAATTGCATGTCGGACCAATAGTGGGTCATTTCAACTTTCAAGGCCTTTCCGACTACTCATGGTCTACTTTATTGGGGGTAATGCTACTTTGTCGTTTCATGGAAGTTTTTTTTGATGGACAGTCGTCCTTCCGCTGGCAAAGTCGATTTGAGTAATTGAAAAATACATTCAAGCTCTACTATATATGAGCACTGGACCTTGATACAGGTCTTGTCACAGCCGATGTATAAATCTTGAATTAATTTCAGAGAATTTATACGCAACTTATACAACTTCAACACAAACAACTTTTATAGTAAATTGTGTAAGAATTGTGTCAAATGTTTGTTACCGGATAACAGGATCTTGGGACTTGTATGCAATTCTTTCCATGATTCTAACAGGTGTATAGGTCTACAAATTAAGAAATGCCAAAAACGCTATTTTCCTTAAATTGAACACATAAAACCATGATGCAACTCACTCCTGTTTTTTGTAATATAACAGCACATATCACATTACTTTCTCCACTAGCACATAACGTGAAACCATTTGTAGACCAGCGAAGAGACTGAAAGTGGATATGAAAAAAAGGAACAACAATGATCTTCGTCGAGTCCGTGTGTCACATCCGTAACAAACATAATCGCAGTAATAATTACACGCATAATACTATATTCCTGTTGTTCAGCTATAAATTCATTTCCTTTACCCTTCCTTATTGTCTACAAAAAAACATGGATTTTTCTCACAGATTGTGTACTCATTCAGTTTGCATACGTACAAGTCAACCCACGCACTTTGTCAGCGTCCCCACACGTTGTTAAGCTCAAAAGGCCATATACATATTACATCTGTCTTACATTTTTCATTGAGCTTTTTTAGTTCAGGCAGCAGCGTGAACTTGGCCTACCTACCTACAACCATACAGCATGCGGTCATGGATGCAAGATAAAATGCTTGTATAAATACACAGCCTCTTTGAAGCTGTGTTGCGCCCACATACAAATAGGTTGTAGACGAAAAAATGCCATCAAACTATCACATAACCACACACACCATCCCATTGTCTATATAGACACTCAAGAATGTTTCGATGAGGAGACCATACAGCGTTACTCTCAATGAAGGATCTCTCAATAAAATTTCCATGTGGTGTTTATTACAGCTCCGCATATCACGCTTATGTATCCGCGTGCTCTTGGGCAAGACGCTTTTAAGCTACAAAACAACTTACGTAGCCTCTGTTAAGGAAGGAGTGGTCTACTTCGAAACAGATACAATAAATGTATACGTATTCACTCACTCGCATTTTTCTTCATTCTAATCTACATAACATAACGTTGTAGGTGTTCACAGGGATGAAAGTGTATTAAAGGAATTCTCGCCGTGTGTTCACAATCATGATTTCACGATTGTAGCACAAGGTACAAGTGAAACAGTGTTGACTTCAAGTACGAAATCGTCTCGTCAATGCGTACACACAAGAACACTTCTCTTTTCCTCGCTTTTGTTGACAGTAAGCCAAGAACACCGATACGTGTTTACTTTGATCTGTGTGACTGTGGATTGTAATAGGAGACAAACCTGCGAAGAGCAGCAAGGCTGTAGGCGGCCCAATTCATTGCACAATTTCCATTGTGCCGCGATGAGCTATTCAGAGATTTTCTAGAAGGTTGCACACGATGAAAATGGTGATCTCTCTCACTTAGTCACTAATCTCACTGTCCTGACACTGCCACTGTTTATTCTCCTTGCATCATGATGGGCATTCCTCGAGTACAATTGGGCAAAATTCTGGGTTGCCTTCAAGGAACTGCTGAGTGCGTGCCAGCCATGCTTTCCGGAAATCTGAAGCCATGTCTCTTATGTGTGCCATGTACGTACCAACTGACCCTATCGGTAGTCTACAAGGTTTCCCATGATTTACGGTTACTCAAGCACAAACTTGTCCATTCGATGACTGGTAGTGAATTAAATGTGTGCCAGTATTTTATATATGTATACAAAGTATTGATGACAAGTTTCCAATAAACTGCAACTAGTATCCAGCCGAAAGCACTGGCCGTCCGATAGTATTGGTGGATTATGTATGTATTTTTATGGCCTACGCTGTTTACAGAAGTATCAGGTTTGCGTCCCACAAGTGACTACGGAAAACTGATATACATATGACTCAGTTGAATCGAAACCTCTCTCCGTATTTCCCATTTGTTTTTTTTCTAGTGAGCAGAACAGCAGACATTGTACACTTGTTGTGAGACCTTATAGGCGAAATAGACAGGCGTTGTGTGTAGACATTGATATTGGAATCACATAATTATTTTTGGGCTACCATTACTCCATCCTGCGCTACAACTGGTGCTTGGTATTTTTTCGCGATGACCTTCTGATGCCTGGGACAAGGTACTGAAGCCAAGCGTACATTTATATACGTACTTTAAACAAAACTGTTTATGTAGTGTATATGTAATCATTTTGTGCATGCTGAACAGAAAACACTACACGCTGTTCTATATGCCGATCCTTTACATTATGTCGCCTTTAAATCTTGTCTGACAAAATGACGCAGACGTGGCTCTGCGATTTTCTACTTCCGAAAAGATTTTTGATACGAGTATCGAGAGTTGAGCTAATAAACACCCACGCTGAGAGTTGTATGTATCCCGTTGTTAATTTTACGGGTCTTACAAATATAAGACCAAGTATTCCTAACTTAATTTAGAAGAATTGAATCCAAAACAAGACATGTTGCTTTTAGCTGCTAGAATTCCCACTTGAAGTAATTATGTACTGTGTAGAGTTGGAAGATTATTGATTGCTGAATTAGACGATTGATATATATTCTATTGGAGGAAAGTAGGCGTTCACTATTACAGATTTGTCACAACGATGTTCTGACGCTTGATATCCTTTAATAACTGCATTCATAATATTGAACCATTTTGTCTAAATGAGCGATACCATAATTTTCAGGTCACAGAATTGCGTAAGTCACCAAAATAGCTAAACTTGTCCGCTCATCATCATGCCACGCAGATCACGCCGTAGTACATAACCTTAGACACCTAATTCAACATTATCTCAGTGGATTCTCATCATGCCGTTTACATATGAGTGTGTCATCTTTAAGTCTGTCATGGTCATTGGTGTATTTATTACAAATACCAACACAAATATGTATGAGAGTACGATTCCAAAAAAGACTTCCTCGGTAAAGTAGCTGCAGCATACGTCTATTAACACTTGATGCAGCTACTAATTGTGAGAGACTGGTAGACTACTCCACATTTCATTAAACCCACTCATATGAAACAGTCGTTCTTTCCCCACCTCTTATCTTTGTGAAGCAATTGATTATTGATTATAATTGCAATAAATTTAACGATTGCACTGATTAGTCTGCAAAATACGCGCGTGTGGGTTAATTATACATTGATTCACAAAACGTTTACCGTTTATGCAAAGTACGCTACCTAATTCATTAGTCGAAAATCGGAATACACAATATTCATTTGCTATGAGTCATGTAAACGGGGTAAAGGTGAATTTTTCTGGAGGATATCGATAAATTTTCATGCTGCAGATGACCTTTAATAAAAACGTAATGTGTTGCGACAAGCAATCAAAAACGCTTGAGTAATTCACGGCACCACGCTGAAAATAAACAAGAGCTCTCTGTGGTGTTCTCATCAACAATAAATGTCTCGTCTCAATATTCTCTTTCCTGGCATTGAGTTGCTCTGTGGCGCGTCACAGCTCAGTAGTTAATGAAGGGCATAACCCAGTTTACTCCATGTGGCGATGAGGAGAGCTCGGATACTGCCTTTGACATCATTCTACATACACAAAAGCATGTTTCAATATGAACACTGTGTCAGAAGCTAATCAGATCCAATATCCAATGTGATTACTGCATGCCATTCCTAACACCGCATTTTCGCAATTTATTGATGGAGATGAATAGATACAAATGCACAATGACAATGTGACACACACGCTAGCCGAATTTAGCGATTTATGAACAACTGTGTCATAATAACAAATACACTTTAATTAAACCCAGTTATATTTTCATCAAATGTCCAGACATGAATCAACAGCCATATTTCTTCGATAAACGATCGGGAGGCTCAAATCGCCTAGTTTCAACAAGTTGACTACTACGTCCATTGTATCGCCAACAACTCACGACGAGTGCGGATTTTAGTATGACAAAGCGTACTCACGAAAAGTGTGCAAGTGCTCTCACAAACTTTAAAACTTGACGCTAAGGCAAACTTAGCCGTTCTCATTTCGCTCTGATAGAGAGGAAAGAGCGAGATAAACTGACAAGCTACTGGCTACTTATTATCAGTCTTTTGTTAAGTAAACTATCTAAAAAATTCCCCCTCGAGCACATTGCGTGGTTGTAGAGGCGCTAATGTACTCAAGTATGCGTCCTTGTTCTTGTTCCTTTCATTTCATCACTTTGAAAAAAAACTGTGTATCCCATGATAATGATGGGAGAGGAGGCTAATGGGTTTTCCTTTTCGTGAATAGGATACGCGATATTATACGAGTAGCGAGTTTCTCTGTGCTAAAATTAGTATTCATTCATGTTAGTACAAACTGAAAATATGCGTCTAAATCTGTTTGCACCTACACGGTCTGTCAGTTGGTCGTTGTAATTTATGGCGATGCATGTTTTTCGATAAGTTTTACTCTGTTAATAAGTTCACGATGACATGATGACACGACATGGTCCCCTTCTGATGAAACTAGAGTCTTTAAGTGTGAGAACGTTTGAAGGTATAAGTTTGGATCATGGTTCTATTTCTTTAATCGTCAAATGCTCACTTTGCATTTACTGAAAACACCGCAAAGCAATTGATAATTTCCAGTGTAATCATTTTTAGAAGAATGATGGCATTGAATATTCTTTTCAAAGTGCTAGTGTTCCGGATGTTGTTTCAATTACCCTGAATTGTCCAACCGGCACCAGTAAGCACTTGGCATTTTGTTGTAAACGCAATTTCATCTCTGCCACATGAACAAAAAGTTGTCTGATGGTGAGAGGAAAACCCATCGCATCGTGCAAAACGGCACAAACCATTTTTTCTTTTATCAGAAAAGGAAGTCTGTAATTTTAACCCAGTGACCTAACACCAAAAGCATTATGCAGACGTAATGAACAAATTGAAACGGCTGAAAAAATGCTGCATCGTTTAGTAGTGTTTACTCACAAAAGGGAATGCTAACAACACTGATTACACTACAATAACACACATATCGCGCGCATACACATCATAACATATCAGGCATTTGTTGTGTAGTGGAAAACAGAGATAATATGCTTGATAATAAGTTAAAACGGTTCAGTTCATCCACATTGAGGACTCTTCGGCACATGAGCCCATGATGATGAACATTAAGGGAACAGACGCACAAACAAATACATACGCACGCCATATGAAAGCTGACATACACACTGCTACATTATCAGAATATATGAAGGTGTACAAATCGCGAATAAGAGAACGCAGATAATTGCAATTGTGTTCAGTGTACTGAATTTCAAGATGAAAGCAAACGTGGTCACATTCATACATGTAGCCACATACGCAAGAAACATGATGAAGTTATATTATGATGCTGCTGTTGCTACTTTGCTATTAAGAATTGAATTTTTCTTCTCAAAAGAAGTGAGAATTCTGCTTATGTTCCCCTTCCGTTCATTTTGACCAAGTTATTAAAGTGCTGGCCGTCTTTTTCTATTACGAGCGTAACGTTGTGCGTGAACCGTATTAGTTTTGTAGTGACAATTTAGGAAAAAACGTCACGTTAGAGAGTCACTTCTCTAGACCCTTCTTTCTTTCGGTCTCCCATTCAAAAATATTGTGCATATTACGAACTCAAGTAAATCACAAAATGTTCCTTTTCCTTTTGCATTATTTTTTAAATATGCCAAAGCCCTTTGTTCAGTTTCCATTATGCTCTTTATCTGTTTACGGACATTTCTTGTACTTTGATGCACAGCACTTGAACATGTGCTGAAGAGTTTATAAAGCGAAAAGCCGGTAATATAAGTTTTTGCTCATTCCCTTCAGTCTTTACTAAGCTGCCAACAACAATATGATACTCGATGTTTGTGGCCAGCAAGCTGTGATCTCGTACTCCGGGAGTAAAGTGCACTTTCGAAAATGCGAATTTTTCCCTTTGCTCTTTAGGTATTCAGCCTTTCGAAACCGGTCTTATCTCGTTTGCAACGCCAAAAATAATACTAAAGCGCACATTACACACGTGTGTGAGTTGTTGCCTTACAGAATTACAAATGTGAATGACAGTTAAATGTAACTTGTATTTAAAGAGGAGCAGCGGCCCCACAGCAGAAAACGGTACTTGTAGATAGTATTACTAAAAATCGTATTTTATGTCTCTTGCAATCTTTATTTGGAAAGATGCAGACATGTGCAGCCCAATTTAGAAGTTATTGCACTCTCTCTGGGTGGTGCAGCATGAGGTTCGTGTTGGTGGCATGTATGAATATTTATTCCTTACAATTCACTTTTGTTGGCGGTGCGTTTCTATCCGTCGAATTGGTGCGCCAACATCAATGCATAAAGAAGGTTTGCAACAAAACGCCAGAGAGTTTCATATGTGAGCGTTTATGCCATTTGCACATTGCTCATTTGTGCTTAAAAGTTTCACTTTCATCCTGCAGCTGCA
>JAHZMW010004688.1:0-12575 GCA_027743745.1 Alloscopus bannaensis
AAAAAAATATGCATGTACACACTCATGGAATTATCAAAAAAGGATATATATTCGCCTTCTCTAAACCCGATATATATGAGCCCAATCTTTCTAGCCTTAAAAACTGAACGGATTCCTGTAAAAATGTGCTTTTGCATCCAAGTATAAAAAAGCCTGCATGCGCTATACACTTGGCATAATACATGCTTTAGTCTTTTGGTCTTGGTATTTATCTGGTAAGCTTTTTGAGTCTGACTTTGGAAGCTTTATTTTCCTTCTCCAACATCTCAGAGACCGGTGGAGTTAGGAAAAGCCTTTTGGTAAGGCTAAAAGAAAAAAAATACATATATAAGAACGAAAGAATGACGACTTTGGTCTAATCTTTATTAGAGTTTTTTCTTTACTCGAGTCGCAAGATTGGCAAGCGAGGGAAGCTGTGCATTAGCTTTTTTTCCAAGCCAACATTGCTAGAGAGCAGAGAGGAAGAGAGAGAAGGGGGTTTAAGGATTTGGGGCTCTCTCTAAGCCCGGATTTAGATTCATCAATCACGGGAGATAATCTTCTTATTTCTTACTACTTCTCTGTCTGAAACGCGAAAACCGAGAGAGAAAACCTCGTTTCTTCCTCTCCCCTAATGCTCGCGTCGTGAATGAGAGAAGAAGAGTACACAAGGGACAAAAAGAGTAAGGCACGACTAGACGTATCACTTAAGCCGGCACAAGAGAGAGATCTCTATAAGGAGAGAAATAGTTGGTGATGGTGATGGTATTAGTATTAGCATTAAGGACATTATATAAAAATGTACGTAGTATAAATACAAGGATATACTTACTTATAAAGTTCTTGCTGGGCTTTGAAGGACGCAAAGGATCAAAAAATAGGGGATGGAAATCCCCATTGCAAAGTTCGCCCGGTGTTATATCTCTGTAGTAATCCGGAGGCTGGTAATGCTACTGAAAATCTTTCACTATATTTATTCACGTATACGTTTTTTGTCTTTAGGATAACGAAAATAAAGTTGGTATTCGCGTTCACTTAAATTACGTGCGCCTCTCCAACGTTCGGAGTGTACCTCCAGAGATCTTTGTTGGATGTTGTCGTATTTCTCGTATTGCATAAAATAAGTGTCTCTTTTAGTTAAAAAGCTAAAAACTATCAAGATTTTCCCCCTCCTGATCCTATTGTATATTACTGGAAAGAGCTTGGTGGAATAATAAAGTTTTTGGGAAAGATTCTAGATTCCACAGTAGTGTTCTGGAGGAAGAGAGTAAAAAAATATTAAGCTTTTCCTCTGGCTTAGCGGAGAGTTTACGGCAACACAGCGACGGAGTACACACGGCTTAAACACATAACTCATGCTTTGGCTAGGGTGCTACACTATGCGAGCGGCAGAGCGGGAAAATTTTGAATTTCAAACTTTTACCATAAAACGCGCGCGCGCCGGCATGTTTTTCTCCATTTACATACGTTCATCATCAACGCGGAAAAAAGTGAAGAGAAAAACTACACTCAAAAAACTTACATGCACGTCCTTGTTGTTTTGTTGGTATAAATATGAGAGCCAAAAAATGACAAACTTTTCTTCTAGAAAAAAAGAGACTGCTCCTACTTTTCTGATTTTCGTTAAGTACAAAGCCTTCTTCTTGTCACTGCGGAAAATGTCAGTTAGATCTCGTCTCAACTTTTCTTGTATTTCTCTACTTTCCTCTTTTTTTATATATGTACGACAGAGGATAGTAGTCAGAAAATCCTCATCCCTCAGCCTTTAGCTGTGTGAAAAACTCAATCCGGGAATTTTCCTCCGGAGTCTTTCCTCCCGGTTCCCCTCCATCTCTAGTCTTCTTTGCGCGACACCAAAAAGGAGTTCTTTACTCTAATCCCTTTTCGTCAACTTAATCCGTAAAACTATAATCTACTTGGTGCGTCGTCCTGTTCCCCTTAAAAAGATGATGTATAGTGTGTGTACTCCTTGTTGTGTAGTCGGTAAGCCGGTTTCCTTTCCAGCAAAGAGTGAGTCAGAGAGCTTCTTCGAGTTCCAAAAAGTTTAACTTTTTTATACATATAAAATCATATAGCTTTCTTGGTGGTGGCCTTGTGCTAAAGGCTTTGGCTGGCTTGGATGGAAGAACGAGAGTAATCCCCTTTTTCCTTAAAGTCACAATCCTTAGATACATATCCGTTGTTGATGATCATCATGATGACGATGATGTTAGCTGCTTTTGGTGGAAAAAGAAAATCCGACTCCATCTGTGATATACGCGGTGTGTGCCGGTTTTACTTTTCTCCAGTGTTGTTCCTTTTTTTTCTCGTGAGTTTTCTACACACACAGAGAGCTACTAGCTGGAGGATCTTGGGAAAATTTTGGGAAGAGCTTTAAGCTGGAAAAACTTAAGAAGATTCATACAAGAAGAGAAGGAGAAGAAAACTGGAGATTTTTTCTTCTGGTTTTCCCTCTTTCTCTGTCTGTGTCGATGCTCCGCTCTCATCAAGCCCGAACTATTTTAATCCCCTGGAAAATTTTCTATCTACCTTCCCTTCACTTCTTCATCCGTTTTCTCGTAGTCTACTGTGGATGTGTCCAATGTAAACGAAGACGTAACGGTGTGTTGCCCCGTTTTTTTTGGAAAAGAGCTTAACTCTATTGCCTCCTTCACTTCCTTCGTGAAGAAAATGGCTTAGGAAATACTTTGTTAGTCCAGCCAAAGCCGGCTTAAGGGATCGGGGATATTCTTTGGACGCGGAATCTTATGCCTTAAAAGAGATGAGAGAGGAGGAAATAGAGGAAAACTCATCTCTCTGGTTTTAGTCAAGGAGGATGAGAGAGAAAAATAAGAAAATTGATGCGAGGAGGAAATCAGCCAGTTTTCTAGGAGGCACTGATAAAAAATTATACTCCAGTTTAAAAACCTTAACCTTCATTTACGTCCGCGATTTACTAAAATCAACGATCTGATTATCTACAAAGTAATGGTCAAAGTTGACCATTTAATATGAAATGGTATGAAAATTGCGAAAATAAATTATGCCTCAGGTCGCAAAGTCTTTTTTGGGCTTTGTGAATTTGTCCGATTTCTTTCGTCTTCAAGTGTAAGAATTGGTGGAGGACTCTCATATTGGATTACATGAATTAGATTACGCCGTCAACTTCCTTTCCCTACTTTCTTTCTCCAGTTTTGTCCACAAGTTCTTCTCTGCATTATAGATGATTCACGCGAGGGACGCTTAATTCCTAATTCCTATTCATGTAGCTACTATAGGAGGCTTTAGTGTAAACCAATCCTTACGCTCGGGTCAAAAGTCACAGTTTCCGTTTGCTCACAAAGTTAGCTGTTTTCATGCTGAGTATGTATTTAGCACATACATTCAATTCTGGAGTGATTGGCTAATAAAAGGGATTTCCATTTCGGGTCTTTGGATGACGACTTTGGAGAATGATGGTGACGATGATGTGTCCCAATTTACTAAGTCTTTTGTGACTGACTCTGTACACACATCGAATTACGGGGACGGCGATATAAGAGTTGTCATCAGCCTGCGAATCGAATCCACTTTTAGAGAGAAAGCGGGAGAAAGGGAGAATTTGTATGCATTCTTATGAAAACCTTATTACTCACATTTATTCCTCCAGCAGACCTCTAAAAGGAGGAACACTCTCAACGATGACTGCTGGGTGAACTTAAGTAAGTGGAGTGAAACCTAAGTATAATCCTCTACTTACGTCCTTCTTATCAACAAGGGTTTTAGCTTTACTTTATAACGGTCTTTCTCTCGTGTTGCTCTCTTCAAGGAGAATAGCGGAGAAAAATGAAGAAAAAAACAGGCGACTGTGTGTGCGTCTGTAAAGGTATAAAAAGTGAAGCTCTGCTTTTCCCTGTTCCAGCTCAAATATTAAGATGGAAAGAGGGAGTTAAGCTCTTGGCTGATTTTCTTTGGAGAAAATGTATGTGCACTGGATAGGCTTCCGTCGTCTAAAATAGTTTTAAGGATTTTGAGAGCGAGTGAGTGTAAAAGACACACATCGTTATACATATGGATGATGGGCTTAAGTGAAACTGGAAGGACTGCTGGAGAAAGACTCACGGAGGCATGGATGAGGATGACACAGTCGTCGTCATCGCCGCTGATGATGTGGGAGTTTGTCAAGGGATAAAATCTCAGGTCGTCAAAGGATGCCGTGGTTACCTGTGCACCAGACCTTTTCGTCGGGAAAAGAAATGAGATCTGGGAATTTGAGAAAATAAGCAAATCCGAAAAACGTTGAGGAGAAAGCATGCACGAAGAAATAATCATTGTGCTGCTTTGTAATCTTTGCAATCGAAATTTGTGCTGGAAGATTGTGTTGCTCAAAAGAGAAAGAAGGTTATCAAGAGAAAAGAGCTTATCATGCCGTCGTCTCAGGAGTGTGTTGATCGTGCCTCCAAAAGCCAACGAGATCAGTCCTCAAATTCAGCAAACGCTCCGGTACTCTCTTCCCCGAACATGGAGCAGATTCCAGGAACTTTTCAGATAACCTACAAATATCACTCTAGAGGAGTCAAAGATATGATTGGTGGCAGCTGGGAAAGCGGGGCTCACTCCGATGTCACTTTAGCGTGTGAGTCAGAACTGTTCCGGTGTCATCGCCTGATCCTCTCACGAGCTTCGGAGTACTTTCACCATCTTTTCGAACAAACGTCTTTACCCTCTGGGCTACTCGCGCTACAAGCTCCTGTGATCATGATGGTCGGTGTGAGATCAGCGGTGATGAAGCACATCATCGAGTTCATCTACAAGGGGACAGTAAGTGTGGATCATGATGATATTGAAGAATTCATCAAGACCGGAAAAGATCTCAAGGTGCGTGGTCTCTTCATTAATGAGTCGTCTGGTGACCGGGCGGTGAGTAGTAAGGATGCGGTGACTCAAGACGTGGGCCGCTTCTTGATGACGCAAATCGACGAGAGGGAAGCGCACACTGTGCTCGAGAATTCTGGAGGTCAGGAATGCAGTTCGAGAACAGTGACTGCGACGAGTGACGTCTCGTACTTGGAAGATGGTGAATTTAAATACGCTTATTGTCAACAGCAGAATTGTCTCTGTAAATGGTAATTGGTTATCATGCGGATTCCTTTTCATCAATCTAGAGGACGAAGACTTCAAAATGCCGAAGCGTCGAGTTACACTATATTCAGACAGCTCTGAGATGGATTCTCCAAATGAAGCGAAGAAAAACGGAGGTGGAGGAAAAAAGTCAAAGACTCCACCATTACCATCATCATCAACATCAATCACTAGAAGAAAGAACAGATCTTCGCTCTCCTCGGCACCTGGGACTCCACCCGCTTCACTTTCCAGGAAAAGCGGTGGAAGAGCCGCTCCTCGAAAACGTTCCTCAGGAGTCGCCTCCCTGGACACGAGTGGCACCGCTGGTGAACCGGCTTCAAAAAAGGTGAAGAGCTCGAGCAGGGCAGAAATGACTCGCAAAACGAAGGAGCAACGAGAGGAATTTGAGAAATCCATGGAACTCGCGATTCAGCAAGCAATGGACACCAACAACGTTGTTCGAGCAGCGATAACTCACGGTGTGCCTACATCAACGTTGAGAGGTCGGCTTAAGAAGCGGGGCTACTGCCCACCATCAAAAGTCGTGAAGCAGGCGTCACAAACATCAGTGTATTCTGCGACACCAGTGTGTTGAGGGTTGGCAGGCTTTTGGGGGGATGACAATGAATAAGGATTTTCGTGTCCTGTAAACAAGCCTTACATATGAAGAAGATAATAATTTGCAATTTTTTACGTTGTAAGATTACGATTTTCTGAGTTTTTAGAGAGATACGCTTGTAATGTAAAATCAAGGGATTTGTTGGTAGTGTAATTTAAATTCAGAGTAATCTTTCAAGGTGTTTGTCTTCGTGTTTGTAGAGGATTTTTAGTAAATTGTACAAATTAGGATTATGCTCTGTATTTCTTCAGTAAATTGAAATATAAACATTTTTTTATGGTAAAAAAACTGACTGCAGAGTATATTTAGCTTGAAATGAAGCAGCTTTGTATTCCGTCTCTAGCCGTAAGACTTGAACTTGGCTTGGCAGGTTCGTAGATTTATTAAGTTATACTTTTGTTTAGGAAAACATAAATCCATGAAGGATTACACTTTTGATATACGCTGAATCTCTCGCGTAGGCTGAGCGAGGAAAGAAGCACTTTTTTGAGGTTCTTACTTTGTTAATCATAATTTTTCCATTTACTTCTGTAAGCTTCTATCATCCCGTCGTATCGCGTCCTTTTGAGGTATTTCGTGTTTAACAGAGAGCTACACTCTGATTATTCATGAATTAAGGTTGTAGCATCGGCTGCCGTGCTCAAAAACTTTTTTCCATACTTTATTCTTGAGCATTTATATTATATCCTTTTGTCTCATCTTATTTTCTCGTTGAGCCACAACTTTTTAAGTTGTAAGGCTTCTTTCTTGTAAGTTATTCTTTTTTGCCAAGATTTTCGAGCTCGCTTCTCTTGTCATTAGAGACTATGTGTGCTACACTCAAAACGGCACAATTTTTTTGGATGGAGCAAAGAGCAGAGAAAAAGTGGATTAAAAACTCGGGGCTTCATCGCTCAAATACGGATTAGATGGCTTGGTCTTGGCAAAAAAAGTAGGAAAAACTTTTCCGAGGATTCCTATCTGGTGGGAAGAAGTGGCTTTATTTCTAGGTAGCCGAGATTTTCTGTGGAAATATTGTGTAATGAGAAATGACGACGAAGGTGACGAAACTTCATTAGGTCGAATGCCGTCAGAGCTGTAAAGATGTAAAAGT
Source organism: Alloscopus bannaensis (assembly GCA_027743745.1). NCBI lineage: Eukaryota > Metazoa > Arthropoda > Collembola > Entomobryomorpha > Entomobryidae > Alloscopus > Alloscopus bannaensis. Next base: position 6,774 of record JAHZMW010004688.1, read on the forward strand.
TCGGGCAAGAAATATTCTCAAGTAATTCGTTCTAAGAATGCAATGTATGTATTATTGTGTTTCGTATTTGCAAAGGTCTTATTTTAGCGAAGTGTAACAAGAGTATTTCTGTTTTTTGTACTAGATAAGTTCTTTAAAATTTGAGAAATCTAATGAACGTACACACATGATGATAATGTACGTATGTTTTAAAATGTCGATGATTAAATTCAGCGCCTCTCTATAGTCGGCGAAGGCTGAGTTGTATGATGAGATATATAGGTTACAATCCGTTGTTTCCTGGAGTTTACCGTAAAAGACTGATTTTAATCGTAGTTATTGTATTGTACTGCTCTGCTTATCTATAGCTTGACGCATATGTGTGGAACGGAATATAAAGATAGTTACTTTCCCAAAGGATTGCCCTTGTTTTCTTATCAACCCCTTGCTTGCTCCCTTTCAGCTTTTAGATTCTTTAAATTGGAATGTATCACTATATGTTCGTAGAGACTTGTTCTAGAAAATTTATGTAAGGTGACACGACTAACACTTTCTCTTCTGGATGGTTACGGTGTTTCTCCCTTTTTATGTTTTTGAGCACGTCCAATATGCTTTATTTCACTTTTGATTAGATTCTTGGAACTTTCGTATGTTTCCCGAGGGGTAAAAATTGCTAGAAGGGTTAGTCTCATCCTAAAGCTAAAATTAACTTTTTTGTGCTCGGTCATCGCACAGCAGTGAAACCACTCTAGGAATGAGTTTTTTATATAAATTTCACTCAATTCCAATCAAAATCTTTAAAACAATCAATTGTGACAGGTTTCTTCCTTAATAGCATCTCTCGCGTCAAATTGTTTGAGCAGTTATGAAATGGGGTCCACTGAGAATTGATTATTTTTTTTCTGTGGTTCACTTTTATGAACACAAAGTTCTTCAGCAGTTAAAACGGTAGAAGTCTAAAAGAATTATCAAAATTTTCCATGCTCAGTTTACGAGTCCATGAGTGACGTGACATTTCCGTTTTTCTAAACTGGAAAAGTGGGGAAGTAAAAAACAAGACTCGAACAACGACCGTAGCATACGCATTTGAACACTGACTCTTTAAAATGAAAAGAATAAACTTAGAGTGTATACTTGTCCGTACAAGAATCGTTAATTTCCTCAGACACAAAAAGCCAATCCTGAAATCGGTAACGAATATACCTCTTCTCCGTGTACAACGTGTCACTTACACACACGTGTCATTTTAGCCAAAACTTTGTAGAACTCTATGAAACTGGGAAAAAATCTATCCGTCAAGCATAGTATCAAAGAGAGAAATAAATATCCTTTTAATTTAATAATATTCTCGTCTCCGCTTGAGCAACCCATTCCCAAAAATGATACTTTCTCTGTGATTAGACGTTTACACGGAACAATACACTTCTCAGCATTTTGTGGCTTTTAAAAGCGTTGTTCCAAAAAAAAATACGCTCTCATCTCAAATTCATAAATGCTCGTGCCTTACGTGCGTATTTATATCGTGGTGTGCACACAGGTTTTTGTTTGCTTTTTAACATGCTCCACTGGAAAATTTTTCATTTTCTCCCACTTTCTCTCAACTCTCACGCTTATCTCGTTCTCGTGTGGAATACAAAGAAATTTAATTTTCTTCAAGGAAAAAGTTTCTCAGAATGTTGTGCACACATCACCTATACCATTATTCCTTTTTTGCTTCTTGATCAGAATACCATTTCAGTTTTTAGGGTGTATTTACAAGAAAAAAATCTGTCGGAAGGCTGTCTTTCTTTTGTGGAGCACATTATTGTTTAAAACTGTGTCGATATCATTTCCCCCAAAGAGGAGAAAACTTGTTTTTCCTACTCAACTCGTCGTCGTCGTCGGATGTTTGAAAAAGGATATCTTTTCGAGAGCGACAAGTATTTCTGCGATTTTCTCACACCATTTTAGAGGTAAAAGTTTTGTGAATTGAATAGATAGAGTGAGAGTTGACGATTTTGGTGAAATTTCCACCGAAAATGAGAGCGAAACGGGTGTTTCCGTTTCCGAAAATCTGGAAATGACTTGGAGAACGGACGTTGGAGAGAAGATGAAGTTTTGAATGAAATTTTGAAATCATTTTCCGTCTTCCTTCTCAATACACACCAAAACTTGTGTTTGTGAGAAGCACAGAGTTGATACAATTTCGACAATGAAATGGAAGAGAAAGGGAGGTTGATATTGTTTGTGAATATGATTCTCTGGTTTTGGGTGGATATGTACAACTTTTGAAAAGGGAGAGAAGGAGATGAGACTCGGTGATAAAGGAAACCGGACTCTGGTTGAAAATACAACCGCTTTGACACTTTTCATTACACTTTTGATTGTGATGAAGATTTTTTTCTAAACAACTTTGTCAATACAGCTTGTCATTTACAAGGGATGGTGAATGCGTCAAGATAAGGGAGTTTCGTGTTACCAACTTTGTTGCTGTACTACAATCGCATCATATTTTGTGATATAAGAGTTTGCTTTGGAAGGATTGGGTAGAGAGCATAAGCATTTAATGCTGATAAGTTCAATTTTATGAGCTTATCAATTGATTACATTTATTATCTCGAAATATTCCAATCTTCAAGATGTTCTTTTTCTGACAGGTAAATCGTTACCACTTCACTGCATCATTGAAGTCGTGAGCGGACCCCCAGTCGGTGGACGGCGAGATGGAGGTGTTAAAAATGAGACATCTTCTGGCTCCGGGACTGCGGCGAGTATACTAGGAGGTGGTGGAAATGCTGGGGGAAGTAGCCCCGGAAATGGTACGCATAAAATAACTATAACATCGTTGGTTTACATAAGCAAAGGTGGAAGATTGACAGGACTGATGAAACTGTAAACTTAATCATCAACAATCATTATTTTATTCAGGCTCCTTGAATTCGATGGGTGACGGTGGAAAAATCATTGAGGTAGACGACTTTGTGATAATACCAGTGGGAACCCCGTTTCAAGACGTTGTCACCACTGTCCTCACTCTACTGGCGTATCCCAAGAGATATCATTCAACAGGCTGTGGGTAAGTCATAATTTTGTTTGTATCACCAGCGATAAAAATCACAACCTTTGATTTCCTTTTAATAATCTGTCCTTTTCTCACCTAATAGGCATGATATCGTTGAAGAACTGGAAGCCTTTGAGACTCGATCAGGTTTGCGACTCACCCCACAAAACAGTCGGTGATATCCTCAATGATCTTACCAATCATGTCACTCTCCGTGTTCTAGTCACCAGGTAAGCTTCCACCCTTTTGTCTGCCCACATTGTCATTAACACTAGCTCACGATCCTCATTACACCATTTGAGATTACCATTAGGATGGCAGTGGTGGTTAGAGGGATTCTATAATTTTTAAGCTGAAGCCAAGTACAGTAGTTGCGTTGGAAGGGATGTCTAACGAAATCAGAATAAATTCTCTCATTACTCACTACGCATCTGTGAAAACCCTAATCACTAATCACTCCTGATCATTATGACATTGCACAAGGTAAATACTCTTTGGGGCACCACGGGATACATGTCCTTTGAGGAGTCACCTCTTTCATCTCGTATTACAGAACAAAAGCGTTTCAAATGTGCGCAATCCAATCCGTGTGTTTGTAATCGTACAGATCTCTCCTCTATGTTTTTCAACCGTGAAATCCGCATTAGACCACAAAACAAAATTAAGCACACAAAAAATATGCTCACGTAATACTTTGTGTATCTCAACACCAAAAGCTCCTGTGGTTTACGAGATATTTTTTAGTCTTTTTGCTACCTTTACGACCTCTCATATACTTACCAAAGGATTATGAATCCTTTCACTTTTTTACAGTGTCCACAATGCGTAGTATGTAGGTAATACGGAGAATCTGAGTAGCATAAGGATCTTTTTGATGTTTGTCTCTACTTATCTCCTCAGCCATTTATGCATGGTGCGAATAAGTCGTCGTAATTAATGGGACCGCTTTACTAGCTTTACGAGAGAGATCACCTTAATAAAGGTCACAAAACGTTTAGTATAATAAATTCCGTTTTTTTTGCGGGATACTTTGCATTTTATTAGAGCTGTGTTGAGAACAATTTTGAGTAATTTTTCTGATTTGCAAGGATACGACACGCATGAAAACGAGAAGGGTGACACAATAATAGAAAAAATTATATTCTCAACAATCTTGCCAGAAGCACGCTACCACCACCTTGTGACGAGATTAGTATAAAAAATTGGAATCCGGTTAGCGAATCCACATTTGAGAGGAATCCTGAAATATAATGAATCGTTTTGATTTTTGATGTTTGTCTCTACTTATCTCCTCAGCCATTTATGCATGGTGCGAATAAGTCGTCGTAATTAATGGGACCGCTTTACCAGCTTTACGAGAGAGATCACCTTAATAAAGGTCACAAAACGTTTAGTTTAATAAATTCCGTTTTTTTTTGCGGGATACTTTGCATTTTATTAGAGCTGTGTTGAGAACAATTTTGAGTAATCTTTTTGATTTGCAAGGATACGACACGCATGAAAACGAAAAGGGTGACAATAATAGAAAAAAATTATATTCTCAACAATCATGCCAGAAGCACGCTACCACCACCTTGTGACGAGATTAGTATAAAAAATTGGAATCCGGTTAGCGAATCCACATTTGAGAGGAATCCTGAAATATAATGAAGCGTTTTGTTTTGCAGAGCAAAGGGAGGAACAACAGAAGATTTGAAGGAGAAACTACTCCGATTACTGTTGGCGCAGTCATCTTCCCTCCTTCTCGGGAGTGGGTGTCCCCTTGATGAGGTAAATTGGAAGTTACTTCTTAAAAACTATTTTTATATTACCTGTGAAACTCAACAATCTCGCTGGATGTTTGCCAATCAACGCTTTCGTAGGCTTTACAGAAAATTTATTGTATGCACGAAATGTATCAGAAAAGAGATTCCTTTTTGCACAGCTTTTCCTCCCCTTTATTTGCAATTTCTTAAGACGCATCCTCTCTGAGCCCTGTTGTTCTGTAGTGAGCATAATAATGTATTATATTCCGTTTTCGAGATGACAAATGTCAAATAAACGGTTCACTGATTTTCCGAGCTTGTTGAGGATTTTCAAAGTGTATGCCCAGAGAGACGGGTATTGTGCTTAGGAATACTATCACGAAACACTTTTTTGTCCTTTGACTCAGAGAGAAGTTAATGCGCGTATTTCTCGAGTTTGAGTCTTTTTGTCAAGTTAATACTTTTCAGTGGCGAAAGAATAGGGACTCAGTTCTCTGTAGCTTTCTTGTGGAAGCACAAGATTTCGTTGGGACACACATTATCATTATCATCCTCACACCTCCCGTTAATTTATTCATGCATAGAAGAGGATCAAGGTGTATTAAAATTCAAAATTTAAATTCATCCAACAATGAAACCGAGAGGAAGAAACGGACTCGAAGAAAAGTGGAGACGTGCCCTCTAAAAAAAGAGTTTCGAGTATCTTTCGAGTCGTGAGGGGATTGATAAAAGTAAACCCTTCTGTTTGGGACACATCAATAACGAAATGAATGCGCTCTCTGTGTCTTTCATCACTGCTTAAAAACGGGACAACAATACAGGAATAAATGTGGAATCCTCTGAATAAAAAGAAACTCTGTGATTTCCTTCTCTCAGGGATTTATTAAAGCTTAGGAGTTCAAATAGATACGTAACTTGAATGAAAACATTACTTGCTGGGCGAAATGAAACTAGTCGATTTTTACTAGCTTGTGAATCATCAGCGAGGAGCCCAGACTCGATTGTGAATAGTAGGTTAAGTATAATTTAATTATCGAA
>JAHZMW010004689.1:0-11045 GCA_027743745.1 Alloscopus bannaensis
ATAATAAGTGTGAAGAGTTTCATGTTTCGGAATCCATCGGTTTTTAGAGAGCTAAGATTTCGTACGAGCAAATGTTTACGGGGTTCGCTTCTGAGGTCGATTATCGGAAAAGAACTTTATGTTGCAATATTCACATGAGCGCAATGAAATCATAGGGTATGGGGCCACACGGAGAGAGACTGACATAGAACAATAACTGTAATTTACCCGTCATAAAACGTACTTTCTAGTTATATCCCCCCATTGCAATTTCTCTTGAAGGATGTGAATTGGGGTAAATAATCAGAATTATCACGTTTCTGCATGTCCTGTTTCATAGATAAGGAAATTTGAGCCGATCCGAACATCGGGCGCCTGTGGGGCGTGCAAACAAGGTTTTCTATAACACAACTTTAGAAATGGATTGCTTTTATCAAAGCTACATTTACTGAGTAAAATGTATTTCTATGCTGGTACTCTGTTTGCCAAGAATTAATCACAATCGCACTGATTGGTTCTCCAACGTTCCCTACCGCTCCTAAAAATGGTAAAACAAGGCCGTAAAAGGGAACTGTTACTTAAAAATTGTCGACTGCGATTCACGCCGCGTGAATCAGACATTAAAGTAACGTCGGCGCATTAAAAATATGATGGATAAACGAATCTAGCATTAGGTAATATTCGTTGTGACTGGTTTTGATACTTGCACCGGTTGTATTTAGAATCAAAAGCATGTTACCATTCAGTCTGTGTAAACCGTCTGGTTAAATAATGAGGACAACGTTAGAATCTCTGAAAAAGTCCCTGGAGCAAAGGACAATTCAGTCTGCTCAAGTGCAGCACAAACCAGATTTTCCTCTTTACTTAAACTGGAACGAAGTAGTATACACGGACAGATCATATTAAACTGTTATTAGTAACCACCTCTACACGTCCTTTGCCAGTGTAACCACCACTTGCATTTCAAAGGAATATTCAGGACGTGAACCCACGTTTACTAGATTTGAAACAATGCAATGCAATCTCCTTTGATGATTATGACGAGTATAAAAAGGGATTGGATTAATAAACCATTATTCCCTGTGTATAGTAAAGCGTTTTTTCGTGCATAATACTAATGCCTACTTATTACAGGAGAAAGCATAATACTTTCACTCATCCATGTGTGGAAACAAATAAGCGAGCAAAATATATGATTTTTGTATCCTCACCTGTAACCAACTGAAAGCTGAAGAGCGACATTATTCGACTCGTATTTACCAAGCAACACGGTCAACCTATCGGCATTGCTCTTGGCATCCTCCAAATTTAGCGTGAGCACATCATTCTGACTCCGTAAATGCTCAATTTTACTACTCAGTCTTTCCGTCTCGATTTCAAATTCGCGAAGCTTCTCCTCGTTCAACGGACTGACGCCGTTTTGACTCAACGAGTGTTGCATCTCCCGAAGACCAGACTCGTTCTTAATTGGTTGCACCAGGTGCTCCACAACTCGTGTCGAGCAGGCCTGTCCAATGAGCATCAGATCCGCTCCTGTGAGCCCGCAGTGTTGTTCCGGATTTTTGGTGGAGGAATGGTGGTGGTGATGATGATAGCTGCTTGGGTAATGCTTGTTATGGGTTTTGTGTCGAGACGACTTGCGATGAAGTTCAGGTGATGGGGAGAAGTCATTTGCATTATTGAGAATTGTTGGTGACGCTGGTGGTAGAGGTGGTAGCGGGGGAGGAGGTGACTGCATGTTTCCAGGACTTTGACTCTTGCTACAACTCTGAGATTTTTGGTGATGGTGATGACTTGTACTGTTATGGGAGTTTGAGAGAGCGTGTCGATGTAGCTTCACTCGCTCAGCGAGTTTACACACTGGAGCCGAGTCGTCTACGGGAATAGTGGAGAGGTCTGGAGAGAACTGCGGGAGTCGTTTTGGTGATTGCTTTAGGAGGTACTCAAGCTCGGATACCTGTGTGTGCAAGACAAACAGATTAGATCGAACCTCATTAGATATTCTCATAGGAAGATGAAGTTTTGCCTACTTAATATGTGTCGGATAGGATACAGAAAGCTCGTGTTGTGTCAGAGTTGCTATCGCTCTAAGCGAAAACTGTCTATTTTTAGGCGAGCTAAAGACAACTTCCATCTTTTTCATGCCATTCATATTCAGCTCTATTCTTTCCGAAGTTATAAAAATGATCGGAGAATTAAACTATAATTTATCGCTTTTGTTTCGCTACAACGGGAAAGCTTTGTTTTGTCGCCGCTATCGTCAAAGACTCCCGTGGGAAACCAACTATGAAAACCATCCAGTTTGCGACCTCTGCGCCTCCGAGACAAGAGACTTTTGCAGATAAATACCACGATTGCACATCATGCCGCAACTCCATTTCACGTCGACCAGAATAACGTATACTGAGGACTCGTTAAAATTGATGATGCAATTTGTTAATATTGGCATAATATGATGAAACAATGATGATGGTTTGACTTTTATGACTAAATGCTTTTAAAATCCAGTTCATTATTTCTGGAGAGCCTCTAGAATGCACGATTGAGTGCGACTTCAAGGTGATCCGAGTCATGGATCACGGACACCGCTTGTTTGTGGTTGGCATAAACAATCTGGTCATTTTAGGAGGTTCCAATCACGCTGTCGAGTTTGAAGGATTTAGCAACAAAGTGAACATTCTCAAAGACGTGAGCATTGGAGCGCAAATGTGCATCATGGGTCCAGATCTCTCTTACATGCTACTTGGGAACGCTCGTTGCCAACTGGTAAAAGGTCCACCACTTGAGAAGCTCCAATTTCCAGAACGGCTCAAGGATTTGCGACGCAGACGACTTGTTTGGCGACCTGTTGGGTCGAGGTTTACTTTCGAAGGACAGAAAGTCGAAGATGACTATGCAGAAAAACTAGTAAATGCTGACCATAACTTAATGAGGGTACAATTATAAATAACTAGGCGGGAATAATATTGGATAACCAGTTCAAAAATAATTGTATAATCAGCATGTTTATAAAGGTAAGTTTACTAGTTTAACCCGTCAAAATAATTTCTGTCAAACAGTACAATCGAGTCTATAATAGTGCACAATCTTGTAAAATACGAGCATTCTTATAATATTACTACTTTTAGTATGGCTTGCAACAACAATTAAACAAAGTCGTGCAAATGTCATTTGTACCAGTAGTCGCTGAGTCTACTGACGACGCAGATCTTGCGAACTTTCCTTGTGTAACCGTTTCTTGAATTTGCAAATTATTTTCATGCGTCTTGCCTACTACGCATTTATTCGGAGCCAGGTTCAATAGTTTTAAATTTGGCCAATTTTCGATTCTGCTTCAAAGTCGACTGCCTGGTTAAGCATTTTAAGATGAAAAGAAAAACAAAATAAACTTCGTGATTACCTTATTTTTCAGAAAGTCACGCTCCTTCGCAATATTCTCTAATGCGGATCGCGTTCGATCCAGCTCACCCTCCTTCCTGTATAAATTGTCCTTGATAGACGCGTGCTCCTGTCGAATTTGTGCTACTTCTTGGCACAACGATGCGAACTGAACAGGGGGCTTGGACTCAGGCGAAGGGCTGTCCGAAGGGGTAGTTCTCATTGAAGTTACTGGTCCTCCTGGTGATATTACTGGTCCACCACCTCCATGGAAGTCGCTCCTCAGCCTTTCCGGTTTGAAGGCCGATGAAAGCATCGTATGCAAATTGTTAGAGTATTGTGTGGTGGTGCCCTTGGTGTGAACATTACTCAGTCGATCCTTTTCCTACAGACAAAAAAAAACGACGAATAGGTTACATACAAAACGTACTAATATTAAGGAACCAGTTTCTGCCGATTTGGCATCGTGCTATTATGTGTTTGTCAAATGAACACAGACACCCAAATAGCATTTAACCTCATGAAACATTAAGTTGTTTTCAGCAATCCTCATCTTATGCCAAAGACAGAGTCGAGGCCCATTAATTAATTAGAAACACTTTTTGGGATTCGTCACGGATTCACTCCGGCTCATGTTCCGCTGCAAAATCTCAAGCATTTTCAAAACAAGTCATACATTCATCACTAACAAAGTTGAGATTGTTCTGCTTGGATACAAGAGGGGAAAATCATTTATAGAATGGGAAAACCTTGCGCTCTCTCCCATCTTGTTACACCGCAGATGCCAAAATTGCGGCAACTGGGAAATAAAGCGTTCACAGTCGAGAAGGAAAACACTCCTATATCACATTAACAAGACAGGTGACGATTGTACACGACAATTGTCGGTTTTGATGACGATGACATGAGAACATGAGTTGAAAACGTGCACAATTCTGGATTACTACACATAGTCATTGCATTCAACTATACAAAGTGGGTACAAAATAGGCCTCAGCAGAACATGCAATCAAATGAGAGTTTGTATGTTTTCAGAACTCTGCAGACGCTGCCTCTAAAATTCTGGAAACGTTCCAAGGTGCGATGAAACACATTATTATTTTAATCCCACCCAACACGATTTATAAGGACAGGATTACAGGGTTTGTGATACCACTGACAGAAATTGAAAACGAACTAGACCTAAACCAAGCAAATCGCATTTGTGTCCGTATGGATAGCAGTCAAACTGACAATGACCGCATTTGGTAGTTAGGAATACATAAAAATAAGCTTACACACAGTATAAACGGGATGTACTCTATCCAATTCATCTGAATGAAGCCAACGCACAAAGGGAAGCGTTATAGTCCATAATCTCTGCCTTATCTCTCTTCAAAAAAACTATCCGCCTCTCAGTGTTTTTAATGGAAGCCTAAAGTAAACAACCTTTAATCCCGGATTTCAAAGGGCATTGTTCACACTGAAAGGATTCGCTCTAATCATTCATTCATTAAATCATTAGCATAATATATTGCAACCATATACATGTCTATGCCGGAAACGTCTGCAATGCAAAGAAATGAGTTTCATCCACACAGAAGAAAGGTCAATGACAATTATTATCCAGCTGTAGTGTCTACATAATAAAGGTCGCACTCAGGTATTAACTTTGTATATTGTTTTACGGAATTAAAACGATTACGCTAATCGATGCTTCGTCCTCATATACAGATCCGCTGTAGTAGAGAAAACATTGTGATTGTACGGAAGAAGGATATCAGTTTTATATCATCTACAGCTTCTGAAACGAAGAAAATCTCAAAAGCATTTAGGTATCTTGTTCTTTGAAGCATTACCAACCAAGACAGAGAGCCAGATCAATTCTAATGACTAATGATTATCATTAGGCAAACACTTTTAAAGCTCTCAAACTGGAATCAATCCAACAAAATCCTTTACACACACTCTACGATTTACATTTGAACGGCTAAACCCTGGTTCTAAATGCAATGGTCTTGCAAACAATAGATCACAGCGAGAAAAAAGTTGATTTTCAAGAGAAAATATATTGTATCAGGGCTATTTATTTTTCGAAACACAATAGAATTGAGTCAGTGCTTTTATCAGAGGAAATGTTCAAATCCCACCCAGGTTTTTCAGAACAATGGCATCATTATCAGTTGTCACTTGACGGGCTTTACTGCGACATGCCTTGCTCCTCATTCAAAATCTAACAGAAACTTTTGGCAAATCTCTCGCATAAAGCCTTCAGCTTGTGAAACATCGAATTGCTATCGCGCAGTTTTCAAGTACAATTTATGCGGTTCCACTTCCAACTCCGTGAAAGACAGCTCACAGGAAACCAAAATACCCTAGACGATGCTCGGTATACTTTGTGTGATGTCTGAAAATCCTATAAACACTCAGTTTTCTTGTAGAAAGTAAAACTTGCCCATTATACTTTCACTTGTAATCCTACATTATGTCGTTTTCCTATACAAGTTTGTTGTGTGTGTGAACAGTTCACCCGACCAGACCACGGACAAGCATTGAGCTAGCATGAAACGGCGTCTTCTCAAATTATATTATGTCCAAATGCCAGTTTTACATTAAAAGTTTCGCTAATAAAACTCATTCGCGGCTTAAATTCGGTGTTGGTGAATAACCTGCAAATATGTGCGTATGTGCACAACAGCATCATGGTTTTCTTGGTTGGCGAAGGAGCCAACAAAAACTCTACAAAACTCAATGTTCATTCGATCTCCTCCAACTCTTTCTCACTCTCGTCGTGACAAGTTCTAATGGCGGAACAAGTAAGACAAACAGGACATGAAATTGGAATGTTTAAAGCAGCAACTTTGCTCAGTCGACATTTCCCATGTCCATGTCAAGAGACTCAATGAAAGGAAAACATGTTTTTCACACTGACACGTCGACATGAGTGGCGAAACGGTGAGAGAGCGAGCATTTTCAAATTAAATGACGTGAACCGCTAAAATATCCTATGCTACATTTTTAAGCGTGGCGTACACTTCATTATCAGTACTGGGAAGTCTCCTAGAAATACTTCCCAAACGCGAGTTTTAATAATTTATGCACTCACTTCGTGGAAATCGAGTTTCCCCAAAAATATTAGCCGTAATTTCAGCTCGATATTCTAGAGGAACCCGAAGTTATTAAGCAAGTTCTCCGCAAATCAATTCAATCTTATGATAATGATAATGACAACTGTCTCTCAACTGACAATGATGACTAGCATGTCATTAGCGACTTTGGTCTCCCATTTTATTCTGCGACGGCACACAACCAGTCTTCTTTCTCTTCTGCTACCCATTTCGTGAGAAAGCGCGTGTGAACAAGTCACACAACTTTCACCAAAGGCTAATCTATGTCATTTCCACATTCAATTTTGTTCCTTTCTCTTTCTCTCAGGAACACTTTCCCCTTTTCCTTTCCGCAGTTTCTTTTATTAAATTCTCTTCTAATGTAAATGTCGCCGAAATATTTATTTAACACACCCAACAAAGTAAATAATATGCTTCCATTTCCACCTTAATTTCCATGATGTCAACATATTTTCTTCTCATTGAAGCAAAAATAATTAGAAGCGTTTCCCAGAGGGGCTGATGGGACGAGGCTAATTTCCTTCTGCAGTTTTTCAACAAAAAGTAGAATTAAAAAGAAGAAAAAATTTATCTAGTACGTCTATAAACATGGCTTTTGAACGTACATAAAAATTTGCATGCAAAGTAATCATAAACTGCGAAGCAAAATCCTGAACTGCTCCTGACATTTATGGGGGCGAGCAAAGTTGAGATTAACCTGTCACACTTCGTGTTGACAGGCAATTTGAATTCGTATGCAAATTAGTGTTGTTGGCCAAAAGCACCTCACGGCGGTGATGGTGTGGTGGTAGTGTGAAGAGTGAAAGTGAGTGAGACTGAACGAGGCTTGCAGAAATTTTCTCTCTTCTCTAACTGGGAGCTGATGAGCTCATTTAACTTTCTCTTTTCTCTATGTTGTTTCGCTCGAAAATAGGAATCCCAGTGACTACGGGGGACGGCTGGATGAGAAAAGTACTCAAAGACTCGTTCAAACAAGAGTACCGCGACTTCAAATTACACTTCACTCTTAAAATCAGCATTCCAACAACTTTATATAATGCGCTTTCTCTCCTTTCTTTTCCACTCTCTATCAAACACGCTTTCATGCCCTGTGTTCCAGAGGTTAAGTCTAATTAGCTTCCTGGCTCTGACGAACAAATGGTCTCAATATGTGTTCCCTCGTCGTTTTTGTACAAAATCCTCTCGTACAGCCAACTCGATGACGGCATTCCGAAACCGGAGAATTCCACACCCGTATTTCATTAATTTTGAATCTCGTGTGAAATAATCAAAATTGATAACTCGGTCCACAATCTGCATAAATACGTTACGACACTGCTACTACTATTGTGCAATGAAATTTCTACTCACTTATTCTCGCACACATTTATCTTTCCTGCAACGTTCGAACAAAATTGGGCAGACGTGTGAATGTGCATAGTCCGTGTGTCTACGTGTGCTGATGGAAATATATGGAGACTTCATCTGCGAAATCCCAACGTGGTAAAAAGAGTAATGAAAGAAATGGCTTCGAATGTGACATGCACATTTGTTTTTCCTCTGCAATCCTCTAAAAATAACAAACTGCAGTCGCGTCTCCTCAATTTACGAGGCGCCCAGAATGAAATTGCATACGCTTTATGGCAAAAACTCTTAAAAAAACTCCATTCCTCCACAATATCTTCTGAGTCCCTCTCCGCAATGTAATTTAAACAACGCGTTAGATCCACAAGGTCACATCCGTGCTCTTACCACCGGTTTCGAGAAAAGAAATCAGTTTTCTTTTTCTTTTTTTGACGAGAGGGATCAGATAAGCAGAAAATTTCCAAGTAAACAGCTCGTCGGGCTTTTAAAGAATTGGAAATGAAATACATGATACACCCATGCGGTCCAACTGGAGAGAACAAAACTGTACAAGACCTCGAACCCGTTTCTTCTTGTTTGACGTTGACAAATGAGCTGCAAATGGAAATCCCTAGTGGTCAACTTCGTCACTGCCGTGACAAGGAAGAAGATTAACAAGGAGAAAAAAACCAAACGATGAAGTCCACGATCACGATTGTATACTTTTATTCCTCCCTATTTCACACCACCACACATTGAAAGGTAGATGATTGAAAAGGGTAACAAATTTTTCTCCAATCTTACAATCGCAAAAATTCTCAAGCAGTAAAGAAAGCGAGAAAACTGTTTAAGCTCCACTTTTTCTGATGAACCCAGAAAAAATGCTGTATTCTCTATATATTCCCTTCTTGAGACACGTCTTTGCACTTGATAAGAGGAAAAAAAACGAATTACTTGAATAAAGAGCGATAAAACGGAGGAGAGAATGAAATTGCACTTTATTTGTCGCATCACCACATAGCACCACGCATTGGAGCCTACCTCCAAGAAAAAAGCAACTTTCACTCACACACAAATGTTATATTGCTTACATAAAAGGAGCAAGTTGCTTTCCCCAGCTTTCTCCCTCTCCTCTACATATGTTTGTCGTAGTAGTCAAAGTTTATCCATTAAATCCCACAAGACAAGGACCAGCAGAGTAGAGCTCTGGAAAGAGCTTTCTTGCCTCATTGTGGATGTGTGTGCTGTCAGACTTTGCCACGATATGGACGAAGGAGAAGAAACACATTCTCTATTTACAGAACACCGACGACTTTTGCATAGGGAGATTGTTTAGATGATAAAATTACTCATAATACATCTTTTAGTCTGCTAAGTATCCACCTTTATCGCACATTCCAACTAGAAGAGAGAATCAAAACACAACGTTTTTTCCACTCTCTGCTCCACTTTCCTCCTTTCCGTCTTTGTCCTCCACACTTTCACTGTCTCATGCATATTCAACAGTGTACACACTAGAGCAGTTAACATTCTCCCTCAATCTGCATTTTACTCGTGTAAAACTTGTATGCAGAAGACGAAAAAACTTTCTTCTCATCAGACAACATGCACACATTAAATTAATGTTATTGTCGCATCTCCTCTCACACGAAAGTGTGCATGCACTCACGTTTTCTGCATGTATCAAACAACTTTTTAGCACACAAATGTACGGGACGGGAGAGAGAAAGAGTTTTGGAGGAGGCATGCCATCTCCTTTTTCGCACCACACAACAAATGGCCTTACCACCAGTCATTCCAAACACGAAATACACATTTTCAAGTGTGTGTATGTGATGATATCGCTTGAGATCTTATTTACTCGTACCAACGACTCCAATTCATTATGTTTTCTATGTACGTAATATACCTCCTTGACACAATACATTCAACGGAAGTTGTACAATCCTTTCACATGCACAACTATCAAAAATGTAGGACAGTGAGTGAGTGTTGGTGTGTGAGCCGTAAAAGGCATCCGCTCGAACATTAACGCATTTTAGGAAGGTCAGTAGACATGTGTGCCAACACAATGCGGAGGTTTCTCTCTCTCTCTTGGATCCGCAACACAAAGAACCAAAATAGAAAGGAGAAAGTACCCCCAGAAAATACCTACACATCCTTAATCCAAAACCATTTCATGGCATGCTATGTCATACGATGCACTGAAAATATAAAGGCACATACCTATGCATACATATAAGATATTATAAGGGCACTTGAACATGGATTTTAAAACTTATTTACAACTCCCCATATTGTATTAAATAAGAATAAATGTGAGTGAAACGTTTCTTTTAGTTACTTTCTTTTTTTGCTAACCTGGATTTCTGCTCCAACGTGAGACGGGGGCACGGATGCGGATGAGGAAGGAAAGGTTGACGAAAGTTGGCAAATGTTATTATCACGATTCCTTCATACTGTTCCTGTGATGGCGCCGAACGACCCTTCTTTGTGGACTTTGTCGACTTGCGTCGAGTTGTTGCTGGTGCTGTTGGGCGTACATCTGCTCTGCTGGCTGGTGTGACAATTTCCTTCCAGATGAACGCCCTAATTCTACTTTCTCTCGTATTTCATTTTCAGTCCCGCCATCCATCTGATGACGGCGGTTGTGGTCGTGGAGAACGTGGTGATTATCACTGGCCTCTCTTCCGTTGTCCTCCTCCACACCATTGTCATCTTGGGCGGAAGTAGGACGCTTTGAGTTTGCTGGGGCTAATAATGGCCTGTCGTTACTCTCAGGACTTTCTGGGGAAGTGAGAGGAGAAAAGTTAACACTCTTCTCGTACTGTTGCTTTCCATTCACTTTCCTCACGCAATTCGCATCCTTCTTGTGGGCTGCGGGTGGTGGTGGTGGTGGGAGTGAGGAGGAGTTGAACACAGAGTTTCGGAGTGGTTCAATGTTGCAGTTGCTCGAGTCTGCAGTTGTCAGTGCGGCTTGGTTGCTCCCTATAATTCAATCCGAGACCAAAGCGTTCAGAAACTCAATGAAATTACAATATAAAAATTTAGTTAAAAACACGTTTATATTAAAACTGGGTTGCATTAACATAATATGCTAATTTATGCGGTCGCCCACTGGCCTCTCTGCCCTAATTTCAACACAGATGGGACCCACAATACATAATTATTTTCTCACTAAAAAACCATTAAAGTTTTAAATCACTCCACCCCGATCAAAATTAACTTTTTTCTGAACTCGACTGTAGGCCAGCTGCA
>JAHZMW010004690.1:0-12933 GCA_027743745.1 Alloscopus bannaensis
AATGTCATTTCTCATCAATTCCTGACGGGGCTCGGAGAAAAAGTGGAACTTCAACCCGGCCTGTTATTCTTATGATTCACACAGTCACACAAATATTTTTACTTCTAAATGTTAAGCCCTTTCTCTTTATGGGACAGAGGGAAAGCGTAGTTTTCTCTCTCAACTCTCACTCTCTCGTGTTCAGCTGCCCTCATTTCCTATTCCTCTCGCGTTCCCCTCATGACTGTCACTTTTTTCCAGAGGATAATACATACAAATATGGGATGATGTGTCCTAAAGCATGAAAAATACACCCCATAATTTTTGTATATCATGTCACATGTGTGCCGCGCCTGTCGTGTGCACCCTTTCTTCTCGTTTCTCTTTTGGCAAGAAAAGTAATGTCAAAAATCCGCCGTCATACATGTAACATGCTCACGAGCACACATTACGTACAGTCGTAATAGTAATGAAACGTGCCTTTGCGCTGAGTAATATAAAAATCATGACATGTGGTGTACATCATCAGGCTGAATGTGCTCTGGCGAGGCGTACTTTTGTTGTGACACACAAAATGATGGTGAATACGTAGTATGGCAGCGGCGAGCATTTATATGTCACTCTGACAAAAAAAGTCGTGTCTATTTGCGCGCAGATTAAATATAATGAACCACACACCACAACTTACACCTTCCCTTTTCTTCCAGTTTCAACTGAAGTTAGAACCCAAAATCGAAACGCTAAAATTCACAAACCCAGACTGAGACGTGTATGAAACAAACAGTGATTAGTAGGATTTATGACTGTGAATTCATCAAAATGACGTGACTTGACGTGATACTCTATTTTGTTTTCATTCACCCAAAGCGAAAGGTCAAACCAGCGAAATCTTTATATTTCAGATTTTTAAACCTACCAACATTACATCATATCTCAGGAGAAAATGTAGCGGTTTTCAAGAATGGTAAATGTAAGCAATCTTGGATGGAAGATGAGAGAAACTTTCCCACAAATACCAAACCAGTGCGTGAAGCAAGTGAGGAAGAATGCTTTGCATGCAGAATGCAGGCTCTCGTGTGTGGTTTTGTTTTCTTGGCTTCGGCTCCAGTATTTCATACAAAGAGCTGGAGTAGATACATCATGATATAAATAAAACGTGTGGAATGCAATCTGACACACAGATACATATCCGGATGACAAACTGCTCTTGTAAATAAAAAAGGTTTAGAAAAAACCTCACAAGATTTCGCTGGAACAGCATACAAACGCCACCACCGCCACACGTATAACTCGATTTTGAGTGTAGTGTTTAAGTGTGTGTGTGGCGAACACAAAATTCCATTTTCAGCCAAATACCATGTTTTGCGCTAAAGTCTCCGGCATTTTCCTCTATTATGCATGTGTGTCTAAAACTGTCGACATATATTATATGAGAGCGTACACGCATGATGATGAAGGTGATTTAATCTGCTGGAGTGACAGCACTAGTACCAAGGGTGGTTTCACAAAAACGTGACTCGTGTTGCCAAAAGCACACTGGAACACAGACTCAACCACACTTTGCTTGTGTCTGCAAAGTTAGCGTTTTTTCTTGTTGCAGAAATGAGAGCAGTGAGCCAGGAAGCAGAGTGGTGTGGTGATGCATCTGGTGACATGAAAATGCTAAAATGTAAATGGGCGAAAAATACTGGAAAAATATATTCAACTCTGAAAACTTTACATGCAGAACAACAAGACCTAAACCTACACGAGTATACTACACCAGAGCAACTCAAGTACAACTTCAAATTGACGGACCACACCGCAATAAAGGATGGTGTAGAGAATCGTAAAAAAATCGACATAAAACTGTGCACATACACTCACTCATGGTCAGTTTTTGCTGACAAAAAAAAATTGCTTCCCGCATCTTATTACCCTAAATACACCAAAGCATATATATAACTTAGATTTTAGAAATATACTTGTTCCACACATAAAAATATGCGACAAAATGATTTCCATATTAAATGCATGTCCGTCATCCTTGTGTAGATTGACATTCGTCAGAAGCCTAAAAACCCACACGTAGAACATTGCACATTAAGTATTAGCAAACTTAAGCTCGAGCTCCAAGCAAATTATTAATTAGCTCTACACGCATTTCAAAAACCATACTACAAGGTAAAACTTAAAAAATGCTTGAGGAAATGGTGAAAACAAGGAATTTCTTTACTCTCTCTTCCCTAATAGTAAAATTAGCATAAAACTTCCCCAAGCGTAACTGCAAAAAGGCAGAGGAAACTGAAGAGAATGAGCTACTTATGTAAAGCCGACAAGTTTTTCAACATCAACTAATTTTATATTCATGCATTCATTTTACTCCCTACATAATCTCTAGCCATTTTTATGCGCATTTTTCCTCGTGTGTGTTGAGTTCTTTTGTGTGCAATGAAAAACAAGGAAAACTTTTTTTTTCGCTGGAGAACTACATAATAAAATGGAAATGGAAGAAAAACATTTTTCTCTTGCTAAACTGCACACTCCAGAGTCTCGTACATACATACATCTTATTACACCAGTCTCCATTTTACTAATGTGAGTAATAACACGTAACAAGTAAAACAACCTCGGAAGACTTTCTCTAAATCAAGGCCATTTTGTCGCTCCTCCGGATTCGGAGAAACCCTGTGGAACGTCAGTTCATTTACTATTCATCCTACTACAATGCAATGAGTGTGGGTAAATGTGGAGGATTGGGAGAATACTAAAAATTATTTCAATCTCTGCAAACCTTTCCATTGCGCGAGTCCTTAATCCCCAGGTAACTTTTAATGAGTCCACGGTTACTTCGCCGCGGAGCCACTTTCCCCATGGATTCCATACCACAACCATCGTCGCCCCTGCCACAACCAAGACGAGCGTCTTTTGACGACTCATTCTTCCGTCTAGGGATGTGGCTCGAGTTTCTATTACTTTCATTAGCACTTTTCTTCCTCGAATTAGCATCCCACCCGTTAATCACTCCAGCTCCATGTTGAGCACCACCCGCTTTATTATGATGATGACGAATAGCGGCATTATTATTCTTTTTAGGATTCCCATTGTCGTTTCCTTCAACCATGACATTTTTACTTTCTCCGCCTGCCACTTTCTCCTTTCGCTTCTTCTGCTTTATCATCGTCATCATTTGCTGTCGCTTACTCTTCTTCACGGCGAAGCACACCGGATCTGCGGTGAAGAGGAGAGTGCCATCACAGGTTTTCTTTACTGTCCCACTTGTCAAGTCGAGAGTGACGTCGTCAAAATCCTTTGTCACATAAAGTTTCTCCTCTTGCATCGGGTCCTTGATGTCAGGCCCGATGTAGAATGTGGAGAAAATGGCATGCTTCGAGGCACGACTACTGCTCCGCAACTTTTTACGCCTTTGCAGAGTCCCGTAAGTGGGTCGCCTCAGAGTGTTTTGCAGTTTGTCAGGTGCAGGATCCTCGTGGGTTTGAGGCTGTTGATATGAACTGTCATGATTATCTTCGTTATCATCATCGTCGTCGTCTTCATCAGCATCTTGTTGAGAGCGGAAAGCCACTTCCTCATCCCCGTCTGCGACTTTGTTCGTCTTTTTCGCGAACCGTTTCCGGAATGACTTGAGAAACTTTGAGGTCCGCTTTGACACGTTGCTCGTGTAGCCGCTGGTGGACGAGGTTGTACTACCGCTGGTGGAGGTGGCACTGAAAACACTGCTGTTGTTCGATGTCGAGTCTCCCCCAACAGCCACTGTGTACGGCCTTGGTGCTAAAGCCAACGGAAACTTTAAGGGTTTTCTCAGGAACACCGAGGGAGGCGAGGTGGGTCTAGGTTTTGGTACGTCAGCTTGTTCCAGACGTGACGGTCCAGCAGTAGAAGGTGGCGGCTGCTTCCTTGGAATCCGAGATGGAGGCACCACCTGTATGGTAATCGGACGTTGTTTCTTCGTACTGTAACTTGGTTTTCGCCTCAAACTCCCCTTTCTCGACGGCTTTCTCTCCGACTTTTGAGAGCCTGAAGGACAAGCATTGTCAGCAGTTGTCGTCCCCGCTGTGAAAAAGACCTCGGTGTTCCTCTTACATTCATCTTTTCCATAACGAGATGCGTCTTCATCATCTACATAGTTGTCATCCCTCACCGGCCCCCTCCTTCCAGTGAAAATCTTCCCACCACATGGCGCCTTTCGGGTGGCAATAGTTGTATCTCCACCACCGCTAGTTGAAGTTGAAGACTCCTTCGACGAACTTGTCGAGTCCGTTGTGGAAAAGCTGCTGCTGCTACTACTAAGCTTCCTAGTCGCTTTCGCTAATCCACTTGTGAGAAACGTCCACTTGACCCCGCTTTTCTTCCTGTTTTTCTCACTCCCTCCACCTCCACGAGAAGATACCGGAAGGCTACTTATAGTGCTGCTGCTATCCTCCTCGGCGATACCATGATGTTCCACTTCCCTGTTCGTAATCGGATTCGTTCCTGTTTTTTCACACGATGAGAATGACGACATTATCATCGACATTCCACCAACACCGCCACCACTCCTTTTCAATTTTCTACCACTCCCCGGCACGTGTCCTCCGTTCTTGATCACGATGTCTTTACTTACCACCTCACTACCTCCATTGGAAGATGATAATGATACTCCATGATTACTCTTACTTCTTCTAAGGACGAGAGGATTAGGATTATTGACATCTTTACGTTTATTGCTGCCAACTGACTTTACTTTTACGGTCAATTGGCCTTGGCCCTCGCTCCCACCATCATTGCCGTTCTCAGGATCAAGTCTCACTCGTAGGCCTTCACAAGACAGGCTTTTCCTACCACCTCCACAGGAATGAGAGTCTTCATCAAATTCCTCTGAATGGCACGAGTTTAGACAAACACCACTTGATGAAGCATTCCTTGTTTTTCCTCCAAAATGATGACGAAGATGGTGATGATGATGATTCTGCTCGCCTTCCAAAGTTGAAGAGGATGAGGAGTAGCAATTTTCTCCTCCACCTCGACCAGCTACTAATGTTGTTGTCTGGAGTTCCTCGAGTTCACTCTCTGGGAATCTTTGCACGTTCTCCTCTTTCCCAGATTTATTCCTTCCAAGTTTTTTCAATTTAATCAGTCGACCGGCTGCGTTTCCCAAAAAGTCACGTCCACGAGCCTTCCCTCCACCCTCGTCTCCTTTACTTTTTGGAGGAGTAGCGGGAACGGTGGCGGGGTCTGTTTTTATTTCGGATTTCCTCCACCGTCGTCGTCTCTCTTCTGCTCCAAACTGATTATTACCTTTGCTCGAGTTGGGATGTGGGTAGCGTATTAATTCCTCCTCCACCACCGACGACCCCAGCGTTTGTTCCATGGTACAATACTGACATTCCTCAATTTGCTTCGCCCTGTGATGACCACACAGTTCTGTTGATGGTGTTCTACTGTTGCTCGAGCTAATTAGTGGAAGGCTCACATTCTTCCATAGTTTTTCAGACAATGACCGTTTCCCATTGACCACTCCTTTCCCACCTCGTTTCCGCTTCTCATACAGCCCAGAATGCCTCTGGACTTCGTCTTCGTTGTAAGGTCTCGTTCGTACGACTTTGTTGCAATGTGCGTAATATCGGTCGAGAACCAACTCTTCCGCAGATTTCGCCCCAACAGTCTGCGACTGAACCATCGCAGGAATGTTCAGACCACTCAAGCTATATTCGCCGTAATACTTGTGATATTTATCACAGCATAGTGGATCTCCACCTCCAAAAAGTCCACCACCGCAACAAGTTCGTTGTTGTTGAACCACAACGTTATTTCTGCACGATTCCTGGAATTCTGGTGGTGGTGGAGATGTTGATGATGACCGATTAGGCCTTCTTCTCCTATTATTATCGTTGCCAATTGCAAAATGTGGTTTCAGCCTTTCGTGGTCACTGTCGTCTGCGTCATCTTGGTCCTGGAGTTGTGCTACTTTCCTCATGTTCGACAAGGAGGCTCGAGGAATGCAACCAATTACATTCAGACTAGGAAATGCTTCACTGTCACCACATTCACGATCATTGTCGTCATTGTCAGCGTGCCCCCCATTATTATGAATGGTACTCAAACTTTTACTCCCGAACCGGGAGAAGAACGGCTTCTTCTTCGCAGCAATCGATTTCGAGTGCACACAGCCCCTCGAGAGGGACACTTGATCATCTCCGTCCGTTTCAGAGCCAAATGGGTGAACTTCATCGATATCCAAGTTAAATGCAGCGATCGAGCGGGGTCGCGATGTCCACTTTGTGGATTTACTCAAATCCACCATACTGCTATTCTCTCCGTTTGGCAGCCGTTGGGGTTCCTGGTTGTGTGTGTGAGTTGTCGTCGACGATCCACAGGATGAAGACGTCATTGGATTCATGGTCATTGAACTAAGGGACTTACTACCACTACTCTTGAATCGGCGAGTCATGTCAATAATGCCATCGTTTCCAGTCATGCTGTCATTACAACGATTATGATTATTGCCTCCTGGACCATCAAAGCCATTACTGGAAGTAGCCGTAGTGGTCTCTTTAGCCTTTTTCGGCTTCTCCGCTCCAGCAACGCTGTTTTTCTGCTTCGATTTGCTCAGATGGCCCAACTTTTTTGGAGTTGGAACGTCATCATCAACATGATGACGATGATTATGATCGAGATGAGGAAAATTGTTATTATCATTACGAGAATATTGATCGCAAAGTTGGGCAGTAGTCGTCGTCATCGGTTGCGGTGGTGGCTCTTGTGTGCTCTTTGTGAGACCACTGAGATGACCCATAAGCGAATTGATGATGAGTGAGCAGCGAGATGACGGCCGTCGCTCATTCTGGAAGCTGTTGTGGTGAGGGGCTTCGGCTCCCCTTTGTTTCTTTGTAGAAAGAGCTTGTCCAGGCGATGTATTGGAGGTGTTCTCTTTCTGAAGTGGAGCAGCACACGACCAGCTGAAGTCATGCTCGTCACACTCCTTTTCTGGAAGCGGATCGAGCTCAAACTCCGTATCGTGATTTGTCTCTGCCAACGGAACTGCACTGCTTACAGCCTGATGATCACAACAACCACCTCGAGTTGCGGTAATTGAATATTTCGATGAGTCACCAACTCCAGTACCACAACTCAGAGCATTATCAACAGGAAGGAGCACGGTGCTCCCAGTACTGCTACTGTAGGCGAGTTTGTTCTGACCATTACCACCGTGACTAGCGATACCACCGGTGGTCTTGGATAAGGGCAGCTCACTTGGTGCAAATAATGACTCATCAATCTTTTTCCTTCGCTTGGTCACCCCACATTTCTTTCGGAACGTGAGCACACTGCTTGACCTACTTACATCTTCTGACGACAAGGAGGGAGACGGGCTGGAGGAGCTGCCCCTTTGCTGAACATTATGACTGCTTTTACTTCTCTGCGTTTTGTTCTTGAGAGCAGCGACCGAGGTGAGCTTCATAAATTCTGAGAGCGACATTGGTTGACGAAGTTGATCTCCATCGTGCTGCTTCTGTTGGATATTATTACTCCGGGGACTCCCAAACGCAAAAGATGCCAACATTTCTACCGATTTTGATGGATGGCTGAGTATGGAATTTGGTGCTTTCACATGCTTCGGTGGTGGCGGTGGGTACGAGGGAATGCTTTCAAAGGATTGGTAAAACTTTGTCGAAGCTTCTGGATCGCAGGGTCGTTGAAATGTTGGGCTAGGATTCAAAATAAAGTTGGAGGTTAATTGATCCACCTCCGGATTAGATTGGGTTAGTGATGTTAATGTTTGCTCAGTCGTCGGTTTGTGGAAGCTCTTGGATTTTGGCTTAGGCGGAGGAGTCGGTCCTCTTCTTTTGACTTGAGCGGGTTTGACTTCACCTTTCAATGAAGTTGGCATTGCTGCGCTGAGGGATTTGGAGGAATCAGCGTTTTGGAGCACTCCCAAACATCCTTCTAACTTACTTTTCTCCTCTCCACCGAACGCGTCGGAGAAGGACTCAAAGTAGTAGAAGTGATTGGGTTTCCGTGCAAATCTCCTTTGGCATGAGGATGAGGAGGGTGGTAGCAAATCAGAGTTGGGAGACTTGCTCCTACTGCTGGAATTAGAATGCGAGGTGGTACTAGTGGCGGTGGCACGTGGGATCACAAAGTCGGAACAGAAGCTGCCGTAAAAGTTCTCGTAATAATGTAAGCGATCTAATGCACTCATCATAAGGATTACTACGACAAGAGCATAATTTCAATGAAACAACGAGTTCACACTTCGCACATCTTCAAAGTTCAACTCTCACATTCACATCTATTACGAAACACGTACACGTACCCACACACTCTTGGAATCATAAGCACAACTTTCCTTTGCTGCTATTTGCACCGTATTGTTGTTGTCGCTTCAATTGCTTAGTACCGTTTCTATATCTTTATATTTATGAATCACGCTATTATTGTGTAGAAACTAGTGATAGTATTACGTATGACTTATTTATGTGTGACAAATGACAAAGTGAAAGCTTTCGCACACAGACAAAGCACTCCTGCTGCGTTTACTGCACAAGAAGCGGAAAAAAATTGTCTGCAAAAATACCTGGACTTTATGATTACCATCCTCGACCTCCACAGGAAAAATGGTGTCGTCCCTTGTCAGGGTTAATGTTAGCCTGCGAGTGATTCGACGTATGCGTTTCATGTCAACTTTACTCAACACTTGATCACATTATGCTACTTAAAAACCGTCTTCTGACTGAGAGTTTCTTCACACAGCAAAACTGAAATGAATCAAGTCTGAATGAAAATGAAAGTAAATGAAAAACAAAAATCATAAATCAAGTTCAACCACAGGAATGACCATTTGAAATTGAACCTTTACCATTGACAATGTTGAACTGTTTTCTACAAAACGCGTCTACTACTTATGTGAAACACTGCACGTATCTTTATTACCACGCACAATTCCTATTTCTCTCAGCACAAATTTACTGCAACATGTCAAACCGCAGTCGGTGTGTGAACTTATTAGCTGACAGCATGCAGTTCAAAGGGAAACTATAATAAATATTTTATCACCAAAAAAACTGACACGATGCACAAATCTTTTAGTGTGCTCTTTACTCCATAAAGCACGAGTAAAGTGTCTTCACTAAGACCTCTGATAAAGTCTTATCTCAAATGGATCGACCTCTGCTCAAAGTGAGTAATACGGAGCACAACTCGAATGATTAGCCACTGCATTGATGTATTCAAGGACTGCATGGAATGAGTCAAGAGACTCAATAATATTTTGAAAAGATTCCCGATAACAAACTAGAGTACCTAGTGGCATTAGGTCTGTGTTTCGTGTTCAAAGAAAAAACAAAGACAAAAAACTTTTAAAGTGAAATGAACCAAGCTACTGGTCTGATTACAGTAGCGTCATTGTGTTGGGTTTCGTCAGTCTTTCTTTGTAGAGCAACGGAAACATACTTGGTCATTGCAGAACTGTATTAAATCATGCAGTAAACCATAAATGCTCGGTTTAGAAGTGCAGAGAAACATGACAAAAACAACTTTTACGCCCATTTATGGCAGATATTTATAACATGTTTAGTTTATTAGTCACTCCTGCTGGATCTGCCAATTTTTTGGATACGTACCAAACCTACTCTAAACTCTGGTAAATGGATCATGCCTATTATTATGGTGTTTGCTTGTTCATTCTCTTGTCATGATGCAAATATTATCGGTCTAAATTATTGGATTTTGAGACACGTAGACTACTACATTTTTATGAACGGAGACGTTTATGAAAACGTAATTGACGATTGTGTTCATGTTACAGGAATCGTGATTTTGTTGGAGGGTTGAGTGGATGATGATGATAATGGTCGAAATTAGATTAGATCATCATCCAGCATTTCCTGTGAACTCAGGCAAATACACATGTACCAAACAAAATCGATAAGATATGAATCATATACGCTAAAATAAAGTGTAGTTTTGTCAAATCCAAAAGGATGCATTATATGATTTAATTGTACGTTCGACTAGCACGAAAACTGGCACTTATGTGCCCGATTTAGAGATCATGGACAAACAAATAATGACATTTGCAAACCTCAAGATTTGCACGTCATTGCTGACACTACGGAGAATGCCGACGGTTTTAAATAATTGAACTAGTAATCCTAAACCTTGCACAGTTGTGTTCAATGCCAGCTTCAAGTTTTTCTCTAAACATGTTACCAACACAGATTAACAGATATGCCATTTTTGTCAGTGGAAAAGCATGTTTGATCGGTAAAAAACTGCGCAAATGAAGCAAAACGACAATACAGTACAGCAAACTACCCTTTCACGTCACATCGAATAACACAACACATTTACGGCACAAACACACAAGTAAATTCAACGAAAAGTCACGAACTTAATGGTGAGTGGAATATTGCTTCTCTGTTAGCGTCTTAGATTTCCTAGGAATAACTTCAACCTTTACCATCCAAACTCCCTTGAACTCAAATCGACACACGAGTCAAAAGTTTTGAGTTCAAAAATAAACACAGTCTCTTCCAAGTATTTGTACAAGTTGCAATTTGCAATCGTTGAAAAGCAAGCCTGAAACAAGTTAGGCTCCGTACTCAACACAGAAGCACAGAAATACTAAATGTAGAGTTTACCAATGCGTATAATACTTTTTCATCCGGTCACCAAAAATTATATTTCTTCATTCAATGGCTGACATTTACCTACTTTGAAAGGCCTCTGCGTGTGAAAAGTCCTACTTGACAAGTATTATGATCCACCGCAGCCTTTTTGGCACAAGAGCCAACCCAAGCATTAAAAAATGTGAGGTTGCGCGTGCAATAAACGCTAACTATGCAAAAACATCAAAACGCACACACAATCACAAAAGACACATCATCACTCTCTCTCTCTCTCCAAATCTTCATCCACAATAATATGAGTGACTACTACGATTAGTCAAAATTGGAGGTTCAAAGAGAAGATTACTACAGCGTAGGTAGCTATTTTTGCACGGTTAGTTGATGGCAAGCGAAGCCTACAGTTTTAAGAGGCCCCAACATTATCATATATACGATAATATGGTTATCAAGAAAATCGCATTATGCATTGTTTCCTTTTCATCGTAATCAGGATTATGTCCTACGGTGTGTGCCGTACAGTACCGTAACAAATCACTGCACCACTAAAAACACTACAAAACATTTGTAATCCTCTTTTGCGTCTTGTTTCACGTTCACGCAATAACACTTTATACGAAACAGCGACACAATAAATGCAATTCGTAAAAGTATCACCAATTGATGATCTCATCTTGTTCAGAGCTATTATACAAATGCACACATGTCGAGCTCAAGTGGTTTGCCTTGCAATAAAAAAAACTCTGTGGCTGAGTCAATAAAGACTGATTTTACACAAACAAGGATTCTCTGCATATTTTTTATAGCTCACATGCACACAACATGGAGAGTTATAAAAATGTAGTCGTAAATTTACAATTTTGTACTCGTTTCAACCACAGGCAGATAATGATGGATTATTATGATGAGATGATATCCGTTTCTGCGAAGGGATACAGTTAATTCGCAATAACGATCACAAAAAAGAAGGAAACGTCAAAAATATTTTACTCCTCATTATTATTTATGATTTCTCAATAAATGACGGCATGCACACGAGTCGACGATTTAAGTGCCACGAGTGTCACCTATTCCGTGTGAGGTTTGTGTGGAGGTACTTCTAGAATGGTAAAGAAAAATGACAAGTCAATTTCATTTGTTTGTCGCGTTGAAAGGAAAAGTGCCGAATAACAAGTGAGCATGTCGTATTTTTAATACTTGTCATTTACCATATAAAATACACAATTAAAAATCAACTCCTCCCAGTGTAAAATACACGTTATCACATATTACCAGGTGATATTGGGCGGAAGCTAATTAAAAACCGATGTTCTCTATTAGTTCACAACAACTGGCGTGTGTGTACTCACGATTTTTTTCCCTTTTCTTGAAAACTTTATGTATAAAGCACACAAACTAAGAACGTCACAAGATTGTCACTCGGCCAAGGCAAGAAGGAGGCTGGCTTTGTAATTTATTCCTATCCACACACATCACCCAGTAGCACTAAAAAGCACGCATTCACATCCGAGAACCGTTGTGTGAGTGACATATCAAGACAAGTGAAACAATTTTATTTTTTCTACGCAGAAATAAGAAACAAGATTCCTCTCTCTTACCCGAGACTCAGGGTAAAAAAGAAATAGTAAAAATTTCATTCACACGCAAAAATATTGTACAACCGGAAGCCTACACTTGTTCAATCCTCGTCTTTTCAAAAGTATATGTCACTCTCGTGGTATTTGCATGGGTATACCGGTTGCAGTTGTTGTGCACAATAAAACAATGATAGAAAAATATTATATACACATGTTGAACAAGAAATCAGAAGTCATAAAATTTCCTTATCGCTCACATTATTTTGTTGTACCACAAGATTGATTAATGTTTCTGAGATTTCAATCTCCGGATGTGTTGCTCGCTGATCAGAGAAATGAAGAAAAATAAATGGGGGAGAGACAAGCTGAAACTTGAAGCATCTTTTTTATATTATGGATGTCACTGTGAATTCTGATCCTTCTCAATAATGCGTAATTTTATTGAATAGTAATCCTGTTGTGGCACACACACTTTGTAGAGCGGTGTTTATACCTGAACTAGTATTTTTGTGTGATACATTAAACTCTAACTCATCCGATCAGCATTTTCTTTTATGGCTGTTGTAAATCACACCGTTTTATTTGCTTTCTTCCTTTTTCACCGTACTCCACAGTGCATAGGTACATTATCAATGTGATAGTGACTCAGCGGTGGGTGGTAGTAGACCCGAGATACTCTCTGATTTCTGGTGATAGCCGCATTTTTTAATATAAGGACAATTCATTGGTGGTCATGATCGCAAAGATCGTTAAGCTGAATTAAGTGCCAT